>JAASFJ010001238.1:0-10744 GCA_023333755.1 Globisporangium uncinulatum
AACAAAAATTCGCTGACATATTCTAGTGACAAAAAAATTGAAATGAAAAGCATACTCAAATCAAGTCATTTTGGTCGATCGAAAAAGAATCGAGTGGTCTTTTTCGCTTTTTGACACCAAAAATATAGCACGGCGCGGAGGAAGATAGAGCCCTCGCGTCGCGTACCTCGCGACGTGCCAAAACCGTGGCCAAATGAACCCTGCTCCTTTGCGCGCTGCTCGCGCGAACATGCACGTGGCCACCGATCGGGTGGCCACCAGCTCTCAAAGCTATACCCCAGGGGGCACTAAATGCACACATGCAGCTGCGCTGTCGTCATCTCGCACTGTCAGCGAGAGACGACAGCGTCTCGTGTACGGACGACTTCGCCCCCGCTACACCACTTCCCTCTTAAGCTGCGAGACTCGGCGTCTCGCTTCATTCTTCATTGCTTCTCCGGACTCGCAAGCGCCCAACTGCACTGTGTCGCCGCGCCGACCGCACCTCATGTCCACGACCGACGAAGCTGCCGTGCCTGCCGAGAGTGAGACCACCGCATCCGCCGCGATGGAGACCGCTGCTGCCACTACGCAACAGCAACCGCCCGACCCCAACGTGGACCCCGCGCTTCTCGAACCCGAGCGTCCGTTCTCTCTCGAAGAGTACCGCAAGTGTCGCGACTCGTCGAATGTGTCGCCTGCCGCCGCACCCGCACCCCGGTTGCCTGCTCCTATTGAGAGCGCACTCCGCGAGGGAGGCCGTGATGACGTCGCGGACGAGGTGGACGACGTTCCACGTCGGCCCGCCGCAACTTCGGAGTCCGCGCACTACTTCGACACCAGCGACTACCGCGCTGGAGAAGACGTGTGGCTCAGCCGTCAGCGCCGCCACCGCGAACCTCGAACGCGCTCGGATTCTGCGACCGACAATGGGTTTGACGATGTGCGTCGGCGTGCGCTTACACCCGAGCCCCGTACGCGTTCGCAGTATAGGGCCCCGGAGGCGCAGGTTGCCCAATACAACCGAAATCACCCGAATGAGCGCCAGATAAAGATCTCGGACACTGTAGCGGGCGACATCGCCATTTTTGACGTTGGGGAGAGCTTCTCGAGCTTTTACACGGACTTCTGGCGGTACGTCGCGGCAATCAACGCCAATACCGACAGCCTTCGCCGCGCGGAGATGCGATCAGCTCTGCTCAAGTACCGCCAGATGCGCTTTGCGGTCGCGCGGCTCGCGGTGCATGGAAGTCTCGCTGATCAGATCGCCGTCCAAGAGCGTGTTCGGCGAGACGGACGCGCGCTGGGTGTCTCTACGCCCATTCTGGGTGCGCGCGGACGAAGCTCGCGATCGCCTGGGAGCAGTCCTCGCGGGCCACCACCCAAGGTTCCCAGGACGCTTGGTGGTGAGGGCGACAACGCCACTGCACCAGTACCTCCGCGATACCGCGACGACGCCGCGCGTCAAAAGCACGCTCCACCTGCTCCTGTCGCGCACCATCGCGATCGAGCAGCGGCGGCGGCGCACGGAGAGGCCGCACAATCGGCAAGCGCGTATCCGTGTCGCGATCTGGAGCTCGAGATGACTGGAATCGCTGGCCGCGTCTCGGTGCTTGAGTCTCAAGCTCGTCGCTCTCCCTCGATGGCCGCGGACGTGATCGAACGTCGCCTTGAGGGTCTTCGACTTGTCGATCGCCAGCTCGAGGACGGGCTTCATTGCTTGTCGGCGGGTCCGACTGATATAGCGCAGCTTCGCGAGCGCGTGTACGCGCTCGAGTCAGAGGCCTGGCGCGCAGACCGCCGCTTTCGCCAGCTTTACCAAGACTTTGAGTGCGAGTTTGACGTGCTTCGTCGTCGGCTCCACCACCTGGAGGAGCTTCCAAACCCCGACGACCAGCGTCCTCGCTCGCCAAGTTGGGAAGACGAGTACTGAAGTCGTCGCTGTCCGCGGTCGGCTCATGGCGCTTCAAGCGGCCAACGTAGAACGTAGAGTGGGTCGTCATCGACGCAGGTAGCTCGAGCTCATATGCATTCCCTTTGCACGCCTCCACCTTGAAGGGGCCAATATATCTTGGTTTCAGCTTCGTGCTTCCCATGCTTGAGATAATCGCGTCTGGCAAGTTCTTGGTGCTCAGCAGCACGTCATCGCCGACCTTGAACATTTCCATGTTCCCTCGACCACTTCGGTCAGCGGCTTCGTTCTGCGCGTCCTGAGCAGCGGTCATGGCGTCTCTCGCCCGAAGCAGTACACTTGCTCGAGTCAGAAGAAACTGGCTGACACTCTTGCGTACCGCGGCGGCAGGGATGTCAGCGAGACAGGAGGCAATGGCTTGCCGAGCCTCTCCTCCACCAAAACTGGTGTCACCACCCAGAAGGTGAGGGACGCGCGGTTGCCGCAAGCCGTTCAGGTAGAACGGAGTGAAGTGCGTGGACGCGTGAACACTGTTGTTCATGGCGAACTCGACGTGAGCGAGCATTAAGCTCCAGCTCGTCGGCGCTGCGGCGCACACACTGCGCATCACGTCTTCGACCACGCGGTTGACGCGCTCGGTCTGCCCGTCCGTCTGCGGGTGATCCGCAGTCGACATCGCGAGCTCGGTGCCGAGTAGCTTCCACAGCGCACGCCAGAAGGTGCCCGTGAAGCGTGGATCGCGATCAGACACGAATATCTCGGGCAAGCCGTGGTGACGGAAGTCGTTGTCCATGAACAACTCAGCCGTGTCTTGAGCGGACACGCTCGTGCGAACTGCCGCAAGACGCACATCTTGCTTAGTCGATCCACGAAGACCACAATGCCCGTGTTGCCGCGCGTGTCTTTCGGCAGTCCGAATACAAAGTCCATGCTGACGGGCTTCCAGCAATCCGCCGGAACCGGCAAACTCCGCAACGGTGCTTGTGCGCGCGGCGCCGACTTGACGCGCTGACACGCCTCACACGTTTGGACGTACCGCGCCGTCCACTAGTACAGGCGCGGCCACCAGAAGCCAGCGCAAATGGATGCGTACGTCTTCTCGCGTCCGAGATGACCGGTTGTCAGAGTGTCCTGCGCCTCGAACGCGATCTTGAAGCGTAGATCCTCGTTCGCAGGAACAACCACTCTTGGTTCCTCGCCGTCGGCGACTGCGAAGCGCAACAGTCCGTCGCTAAGCGAGTATCGATGCAGGCGGGCGCGCAGACGCGGCGAGAGCGACTTCGCTCTGTCCTCTTCTGGCCCCGACAACGCTGCGATCAGCTGCGAGCACTGCTCGTCATCCGCGTATTCTTGCCGGATTATGTCGAACACCGACGACTCCAGCACCGCGATGTGCGCGAGTTCGTAGTCCGGGCGTCGTGACAGCGCGTTAGCCAGCACGCTGTTCTTGCCCAGCTTGTATTCCACGTCGAACGTGTACTCGGCAAATAACGAAAGCCACCTCGTCATGCGCTGCGAGAGGTGCGGTGACTGCACCGCAGTGCGCAACGACGCGTGATCGGTGTAGACGACGAACCGTCTTGAACCGAGAAGGTGTACGCGGAACTTCAACAACGCGAGCTTCATTGCCAATAGTTCTGTGTCGTGAATTGGGTAGTTCTTTTCGGCCGCCTCGCGCTGGCGAGACTGGAACGACACCACTCATTCGCGACCGTCGTCATCCTTCTGCAACGGTACACACCCGATCGCAAAGTCGGAGGCGTCGCAGATGACGCTGTACGCTGTGTCATCATCGGGCAGGGCTAAGACTGGCGCGACGAGAAGGCTCTGCTTCAGTGCGACGAACGCCTTCTCGCACTCGGGCGACCACGCCCACTCAACGTCCTTCTTCAGCAAGTCCGACAGCGGACGCGCCATCTCGGCGTAGTTGGCGTTGTACCGATGCAGGTAGTTCGCCAGCCCCAACCACTTGCGCAGGTCCTTGGGGTTTGCCGGACCGCGGCCAGTCGACTATCGACCGGATCTTCTCAGGATCAGCACGAACGCCACGCTTGCCGACAAAGCACCCGAGCACCGTGATCTCTTCAGCACCGAAGATACACTTGTCCAAGTTGGCGTACGGCATGTTCTCGCGCATGCACGTCAAAACCAGATGCAGGTGCTCGACGTGCACGTCGACGTCCGATTTCGTCCCGACAGCCCTGCTGTGGACGAACAAGTCGTCGAAGTATGTTTGCGCGAACGCACGGAATGGTCGGAAGAGATTCGTCGTCAGACGATTGAACGTCGCGGGCGCGTTGCTCAGACCCTGCGGCATCGCGAGCCACTCCCAGAGCATACCGCTCGCCGTGCTGACCGCCGTGAGCGGGACGTCGCTCTCGCGCATGAGAATTTGGTAGTACCCGTCCACCAAGTCCAGCGCACTGAAGATTGTGCTCCCAGCCATGTTGCGGTGAATAACGTCCTTCCGTGGATCGGCGTCTGCACCAGGATCGTTGCATTGTTGAGCTTATTGTAAGCGTGGACGAATGGTCACGTACCGTTCGGCTTTCGCACGCAAAACGTGGGCGACGCATGTGGTGGCTTGGACTCGCGCACCATGCCAGCGGCATGCTTTGCCGCGAAGAACGCGTCCACGAAGTCGACCTGTTCCTTCGGGAGCGCCCACTGGCGAGTGACGCAGTACTTCGTCCCTGGCAAGAGATCGATCTCGTGTCGAACGCCACGATCTGGCAGCAGACCGGCCGGAGGGTCCGGTTTCAGCGACGTCGCTTCAAACTCCTAGATGAGCCGGCAGAACGGGTCGTTCGGATTCTTGCGGACCTCGGCGCCGTTGTGCGACTCGACTCGAGCGTGGAACTCTTCCAGGACGCTCTCGTCCATCACCGACGACGAGTTCAGCTCTGCTGCCAAAGGTGACTGTCGGATGACGACGACCACGGCGACTCCGACGTCCTTCAACTCGAAAAGGAAGCTTGCGAACGGAATCTCCTCGAGCTTCATAAGCTCAGCAGTGCATGGCAGCGTCGCGAGATCGCCGCACGGAGACTCCACGAGTTCACCCGTGATCGCGTTTAGCACCGCGTGCTCGATCGCGCGGGTTGGGGTTGCTGGTTGTATTTCGACACACGCACCCGACAGTCGATCGCGACTCTGAACGACAGCGTTCGACCTGTTCTTCGTCCGAGTAGACCGCGCTCAAGGACGATGGTCGTCACTGCGACTAGCTGAAGTACCTTGGCGCACCACGCCATCACTCGCGGCAGCCACCCGGGCGCCGTCGCCGACGCGCTCACCAAAGCGTGATCGTGGCGAAACGATCTTTATTTGCTCTTCAGCAATCGGGGCGATGCTTCCCTAAGCATTATCAACCCCCGATGCGAGCCCAGGCTGGACATCATCGATAGCCTTGTCATGTTGCGCACTCGCATTTGCTTCCAAAGCCTGGACGTCGAACCACCGAACGTACTGACTCGAACGCGAGGACAGTCAACTCGCTCACCAGCGATACCGCCTCGCAGACTCCAACGTGGAGGAACTCCGCCGTGCCCACCGAAGTCAGCACTTCGCTGGACTTGGGGTGTCGGAAGGAGACGGGCCCAGTCGTGAGCGCGGGAGATCGACTCATCGAAGACTCACTAGGAGAGTTGTGCTCCCAACGGAGCGCGATCGCCAGTCAATCCACGGCTCGTACTTGGACAGCCACGGGTAACCCAAGATGAGGTCGTACCTCTCATCAACGGGTAGCACTGTGAAGTGCTCGACTGAGTCGAAGTCGCCGAACTTGAGTGACAAGTCGACGTCGACTTTCCGCGTCGTCGCCACGGCACAGGTGGCAAGCTTCACCGTGACGGACTCGTCCCTCGACGCCTTCGCGGCCGCATTCATCACGCGGGCGTTCGTAGCAACGCTCCGCTTACGCGCATAATTGCGCAACGCCTCAGTCGATCGAGACTGGGAACGGTTTGTCGTACCCTTTCACGGATGCCGTGACGACCAGCAGACCACTGTCCGTCGGGGTCATCACGGCCGTTGAAGGCACCTCCTGTCCCCGCGGGGCCAGAACCTGATGCCGTTCGGTCGTACGTCGACCTTCACCAGGCCCTGGGTCTACCCCAGTAGGATGCCTCGCACCTACTGGAACTGGGCGTTTCCCTGCTCAGCACCATCCCTGCGCACCTCACTTCCGCGGAGCTGCCCGCGGCCGGGACCTCGACGGCGAGGGCAATTGCGTTAGTAGTGGCCGACCTCCCCACAACTGAAGCAGTTGACGTTCAGACGCTGTGTCTCGACCGCACTCAGGTCCATCGGCTCGGGGCCCTCAACATTAGTTGGCGCCGAACCGACTTGCCGAGATTGGCGATAGACGTACTACTCCGTCGTGGCGATCTGGAACGCCTGCTCCAATGTGGAGACTGGAAGACGGAAGAGCTGCGTGCGCGCAACGCTCGGGCGCATGCCATACATGAAGACGGTCAACTTGACGGAATCCGGTAGCGGATCGGCAGCCATGGCGATGGCGAGGCGTCGCAGCTCTTGGATATAGTCGTCCAGCATGCGACGACCTTGAACGCACTGCAGGAACGTTGATCGTTCGCGGAACGCCACGTTCGGCGGGAGGAAGGTGTCCTTCATCTCAGTCTTGAGCTCGTCCCAGTTAGCGAATCGCCCCGGAGTTGTGTTCTCGCTCGTGAGGTACCACTCGCGAGCTCGACCCTCCAGGTGCGACAACGCGTACGACACCTTTTGTCAGTCCTCGCGAATACGCGCCGCGTCCATAGCGATCTCCATCTCGCGAAGCCAGAGGAGCAGATTGTCCGTCGGTACCCCGGCGTACGGCCGGACTTTGATCAGCAGCGGCTTCTCACGACTCGCGTGGCTCCCCTCCGGGGCTGTTGGTGGCGCCGCGCTTCGCTTGGTCGTGGCTTCGTGAGCAAGGAACTGCTGGATGCGCTCGCGCTGATTGGACGGCGACATCACGGCGAGCGCGCTGACGAACTCCATGTCGAAGACGGATCACATCGTCTTGAGGCCGGCGAATTGCGTATTGGTCAGGTGCGGAAAATTAGCGCGTTCCATGTTGCTGGAAGATTCGGACTGTCGAACGGCCGGGCGCCGGATTGACTACAAGTGCTACCAAATGTAGCAGGGCGCGGAGGAAGATAGAGCCCTCGCGTCGCGTACCTCGCGACGTGCCAAAACCGTGGCCAAATGAACCCTGCTCCTTTGCGCGCTGCTCGCGCGAACATGCACGTGGCCACCGATCGGGTGGCCACCAGCTCTCAAATCTATACCCCAGGGGGCACTAAATGCACACGTGCAGCTGCGCTGTCGTCACCTCGCACTGTCAGCGAGAGACGACAGCGTCTCGTGTACGGGCGACTTCGCCCCCGCTACAAAAAAGCACTGTCAAGGCGACAAGCTTTTCTGTTAAGGGTGCAACAGCTACCGCCGCGCGAGCTAGACGGCTCGCGTCAAATCCTACAGGGACATTGCAAACCCTTGTCTGCAATACATCCTTGCTCTCACCACCTTTTTCGCTGTTTCAGTTGAGCAAGGAGTGGATCGCAATATTGGCAGATGCCTGGTACAAAATCGATATTAATGCCTCTGAGAGGCATGCTTGTGTTTGGGAAGTGGAAATGGCTGCGTGCTCCTTTCGTATGCCAACATTATCTGTGGCAACAGTCGGAGCAGTGGAGTCTATCATGTCGATGAAGGTTAGAGACAGTCGGAAGGGCAAATTGGCCAGTGCGAGCAAACTCAATCGAGCTCCTCTGTCAGGTCTCCGATTTTCATCATACAAACACCACCCATTTCCTATGACATGCCGATTTTGGCAATTGTTGGCAGCCAATTTGACTTGATTTGAGCATTACAGGATACAGTCGTAATTCTCAGTAGTGACCACCACAAATATTTAATAGTCTGTCAAAATTGTACTTTTGACTGTCATATATTCGTTGTCACTCAGAATCACTTTTTTGCGTGAAAAGTAAATCGACAGTAGGCGGGCGGATCGTGAAGAGAGCAGCGGGAGTGCGGCTCACGGCGGCGCCAAGATCGTGCTCTATCACCAGCGCATAGATCACAGAGGTGTCTCTGCGGACGGTGTGGTCGCACCGGTTTGGGGGCAAAAGCCCCGTCTCGTGTTGTGTCAATGAAGCTACAGTGTATTTCATCACCCTATAGCTGCCAAAGCAGCGGCAGCACATCAGGCACGCGAGACTGTGCAGCCCGTGCACGCCCCTCGGCTGTAGACGATGATAGTTGAGTGGATGAAGAGATGCGAGCTTCTTTAGATTTTGACCAAGCAGAAGAAGTCCAGGAGAATGGAGATGCAGACGTAGTGGGGATCTGTTACGTGGAAATCCTGGTGCAATACATGGGCCCCATCAAGTGTGGAGAACTGCGAGCAGCTCGACGGCCGCGAAATGTTGACAAACACACGCATATATGATGCCGAGGTCTCTGTGCATTGGTCCTCATTTCGTGAGAATGCTGGCTACGTGTCCTGTGTCAATTCATACCTTCGTGTAAGAAGAATTCTTTATTCATGATAGATTTTGACGCATTTTTTCGTGGTCACGTATGGGAATTACGGCTGTAGTTAGACAATTCAAAGTAAAAAAATAAAAAATAAAAAAGGCAACATCATTGCATTGTATTAATTCGAATCGTTCGAATCTGAGTTTGGTCGTTGAATCGCAAATTATAAATTCTAAAAACGATGACCACCTCAAGCTGAAATCATCGAGACACTCTTTTAGCTAGCAGATAACATCACGGAGACTTGTCCGATGGTTTCGCATCTATACCACCTTGCTCACAACATATAAAAGAGCTATCTGAACATGTGCTTTGGTAGTCGTAAAGCATCGTCGTCTTGATTTTAGTTTTTTACATTTATGCATTTTACTCAAAATTCGTTCTGGTTGACAATGAGACTAGGTGTTAATAACAAATTTTCTGTTAAAAACTAATTTGTATTACGTTTCTATTGTGAGACGCAGATTATTTGTCTCCTCCAAAAGTCGTGCGAATCTCGTACATTTGAGCGAGCAAAGTGAGATAACAAGAACCCAATTTGAACCGAAAATGATGCAATTGACAGTAAAAGCGAGGCTGAGAGGAAATAAATCGGAGGACGAGAAGCGACCAGTCACTCGGTTTCATTCCCAAGAAGTGCGTGATGTACTCAAGCAATTTGCGTTGGCGGGTGGTGACTCTGCGCTACTCGTACAGCGTGCCGTGCGAGCAGGTTAGCCGACTCTTTGGTGTTTCCGGCCGTACAGTGCGCCGGTGGTACTTCAAGTTCAAGTCGGAAGGACACATTCAACCCTGTCATCGCGCAAAGTTTCCGTCCCATAGTCAGGAGCTGCGTACGTACGCTGCCGATTACGTTCGTCGGCACCCGTGTTTCTATGTAGAAGAGCTGCAGCCCGCGCTTCGCGAGCGGTTTAGCGCAGCACACGGTCCACTCTCGGCTGACAGCGTGCTCAGACTTTTCAAGTTCGAGCTCAACCTGACACGCAAGGTGCTCGAGCGGCGTGCGAGAGAAGAGGTCACGCAAGAGATCGAGAACCTCGCTGCAAAAATGCGGTGCTGGTACAGCCTCCCATCCCAGCTCGTATTCGTGGACGAGACGTCCAAGAACGGTCTCGACAGTATGCGGCATTACGCGTGGTCGCCAAAGGGCAAGCATGCTGTCGTCCGCGTCCCGTTTGCGTGTGGCAAACGCGTCTCTATCTTCGCTTCCTGCGACGTGAACGAGTCCCTGACGTGGCGTACCACTCGCGGGACGTTCACAAGAAGGACATTCCACCACGCATTCGTCTACAGCGTTCTACGGGGTACTGAACCCATGGCCGCTCCCTCGCTCAAATGTTGTGATCAACAACGCTCGTATCCACATGTACCAAACGTTCGAGAACGCTGTGCACGCGTGCAGTGCGATCCTACTCTTCCTTCCTCCATACTCACCCCAGTTCAACCCGACCGAAGTAATGTTTGGACAGCTCAAGAAGTGGCTTGCGCGCCACACCAAACTCGCGTTCAGACATTTCCCCGAGCAGATGTTGGAGGTGGCGATGCGAGAGTGCGTGAAACGAGATGACACGGGAGCGAACTTGTTCCGGCACTGTGTATATGGTCATCAGGGAGTCGAGGTCTCTGTGTTCGCGAGCCGGAAAGCAGAGTGACTGGGAGAGGACGGAGTGGTGGTGATAAGCGATTGTGATATAGCGGGCGAGTAGCGTTACCACTAGCACAACACCCAGTCTGTTGGTACAAGAGGAATGTATCCAGACCAGGCATTTGCTACGCGTTCACTCCAAATGCAAGCAGGCAAATACACTTGCAACCCGGAACACTCAACGCAAACGCGGTGCTGGGTCGGCCAGTCCTTGGTTCGCAAGGTGATCCCCTTGTGTTGAGTTCTATGAGAGCTTAGTCGTCACAAGCGTATACCAGACCACAGATACTGTTTCCGCACTGGGTTCCAAGCGATGGCTCCCAAAGACCGGATCACAAGGCACTTCTGACTCGCACTCTCTCGCACGCAAGCGTTACTTACTCACGTACGCCTGATAGGACCTGGGCTGCCAGGTCGCTACGGGGCCAACGGTGTGTGGACTCTCTCCCTCTTCTTCTCACTCTCTTAGTTTCCTGGTATGAAATACGACCGAGCGTAAATAATAAAGCGTTATCTCCCTGGCTTGGCCAGTTCACCGACACGAGTTCGGGGTTCTTCACCTCTTTTCCACACACACGTTCACGCCGACACACACACTCAAATCCTGGCACACGGGTATGTAGCGAGCACTCACGTATACCGTACCGACCGGGGCCGAC
>JAASFJ010001239.1:0-10741 GCA_023333755.1 Globisporangium uncinulatum
AAAAGTCCACCTCGCCAAACATTGCGCCAGGCAGCACAGACTCGACGAGCACGAGTCCCTTGGCGGCGTTCGCGTCGGCTATCGACAGTGTCGACACTGTCGGCGACACGCCTGGCGCAGTCGCGACGCCAGCAGCGCCACGACGTCCTTGTCGTCCTTGCGAGCGTGTGTTGCCTCGTGGGCTCGAGCAGCCAGTTCTAGAGCGACGAGAGCGGTGGTGTCGTGACGTCCAAGTCCGCGAACGCGACCAAAGTCCGTCACGATGTCCGCGCCATCGGCAAGCGACCGCGACAGGAGGGGTCGTAATATACGGGACTACTGTCCTTTGACCCCGTTTGAGGAGTTTGGATTTTGATTCCCGAAAACCGTTGAGACTTTCCAAAGAGAATAATGATGGCGAGGAGCTCGCGCCAGACACTTCGCGTCGGCCGCGCCAAGTTCACTGCGGGCGACGCCGTCCTGGCTGCGCAGATCTGGACCGCAGCGCTCGAGCACGCGTTCGCAGCGCAGGATTTACCCGCGCTCTTCGTGCTCAGCACGAACCTCGGCGACGCGTTTGCAGTGCAGGCACAATCAATCCGAGCAGCATCAGCCTCGGACTCGGCGACGCAGCGCTTGCTGCAGAAGAGCGCCGATTTTTACGCGTACGCACTCAGTGTCGTCGACGAGTGCGCGCTGCACGAGGTCCTGGTAGACGAGCGCCACAGCGCCGTACAGCGCAGTGTGCGGCGCATTCAGGCGGCGTTGGCACGCGTGCGAGCGGCGCAAGAGTGGCGACTGGCGAAGGAGCCGCCGACGCTGCGAGACGAACAGCCCTGCACCACGTGTGGAGCGCTTGGTGAGGAGCTGGTGCGGGACGAGAGCGACGGCTGCAGCTACTGCCGAGCGTGTTACGACGCGTACTACGCGTCAGTTGAAACGGTCGACGACGACAAGGACAAGGACGACGACAGTACTCGTTTGGGTGATGAAGAAACCGAGGTGGTGGCGACAGCGAAGGGTTGTGAGTGGGGCGTCGACAGCTCCAGCGACGGTGTCTCTGCCTCTGCTCCAGGTCGTGTCGATATCGACAGCGAGCTAGTTGGCGACGGTCCCGGAGAGAAGAGAGTCAACGTCGACGACACTGAAGAGCGAGAGGCGACTGCTGTGACAAGATCGAGTTCAGTAGTCGCAGCAGAGCGAAACACCACAGCGGCGAGCGAGAAGCGGGTGTACTCGATCGCCAACCTGCTGTTGCTGCGAGAAGCGCACGGAGTGGGGGGTCCCACCGACTGTCCAGAAGCGATCCTGTCGTCTCCTGTCGCGCTGTCAGCGAGTGGAGCCATTTGCGACAGCAACAGCAGCAAGAACAAGGGTGGCAACGCCAAGTCCGTTTCTAAGAGCGCGTCGAAGCAGCTGATGTCGAAACGGTAGGAAGGCGATGGATTGAGCAGGCCGGACACCAGTCATTGTATGCGGCTGCGTCTGAATGCCTCTCTCGTACGTGCTAACTCTATGCTCTGTCGCTGTCCCTTGACTCGCGTGGGCGGATGCAGTTCTGACAGGACAAAGAAAGCGACTTTGCCGGTGCCGAGTGCCGCCGTTCCCCGTTCCACCCCCACGACTTCTGTCGATGTCGATACCGCTGACACCACTGCAGTCGCCCCACTTCTTGCCGTCATGGATGCCAACGCTACCAACACTGTCGGCGTTGTCTCCATGTCTTCGTCCTCTTGGAACCCTCCGGCACGTGATTCTCTGCTGCCGTCAGCAGACGAGTGTCGGATCGAACGGGCCGCGTCGCGAGTAATCGTTGGCGATAATCCCGACTCGGTCGTGGCAGCAATGGTCGCCCAGCAACTCGCACGCGCGCTCTTTAGCGGCGGTAGTCTTGCTGACGCCTCGATCGTCTCCTCGCAGCCGCGTGCAGGAGGAGAAAGGAGCAGTACCACCATGTAACCAATCGATCATTCCGTTCTCCTGCGTCGTGATTTATTTCCGCCGAGTCCTGATTTCTTTCGACCGTCACGATTCACTTGGGAAATTCGCAGGTTTCGATTTGGTTCACATCCGTCAGCTCGGCACTCGATGGCAGAGTCCCGCAACACGCGCAGCTACCGCGAATTCGTGCACTCGCTTCTACACGTCGACGAGCTCAGCGGCACGTACGCCGGCTTGCTCTGCCTCGACGCGCACGGCGCCGTTGCGTTCGCAGAGGGCGTTTTCCACACCGAGCCACACGGTCGTATGCGCCATCTTGTGCGCGTCGCTCTTCCTAGTGACGACATCGACGACAGTGACGCGCTGCTCGACACGCGGCAGTTCCTGCGCATCTTTGAGACGCACGACGCCGTCCGCCACCTTCAGCTGCACGCTCTGCACGTTGGCGACACCAAGTTCCAAGTGGTGAGTGCCAGCTTCACGAGCGCCAGCGCTGTCGCGAGCGGCCGTCGACACGCACTCGCAATCGAGCGGCTGCCGTTCGGCGTCCTCGTGGTGCTTGTGAGCCGCCCACAGACGCTCGAGCGTGTGCTGCCGCTTATTGGCGCGCAATGCGCACACACACGGCAGTGATACTTGATACTTAAATCGGATTGATACCTATGTATTCATAGAAACCAACCCTCCTGGTATCGTTCGCGATGGAGGCGGACGCGTGTCCTACAGCAGAGAAACGCGAGAGCGCCGACGAAGAGGAGGCGCTTCTCGCTGCGTTCCGTATCGCCGGCAGCAGACCTGGTGGTGCGGATGCAGTCCACCATGTCTCGCTACAAGAGCGCGTCCCTGGTGTGCAGGCGCTGCCCGAGTGCACGTGCGTGTCGCTGGTCAAGCGAGGGCGATACAGTGAGGCAAAGTGCGAGGCGCACAAGCTCACGCTGCGCAACTCCCGGCCACATGCGGACCCGCTTGGCGCGCCAGTGCCGTGCTTGACACTGAGCACGTCTTTTGCAGGCTCGCGTCGACGTGCACTGCCGTCCCCCAGCCGCACGCCGCTGACGGCGCTGCTCGCGTCGCCGCATCCGTCGTCTGCACACAAGAAGCCGACAATGAAAGAGTCGCAGAGCTTGAGCGCGCTGCCGCCACGGAGCCCCGTGCGAGACTTGACGGGGCCCGAGAGTCCACAGCCAAGCACTGGCAGAGTAGCGAGTGGGTGTGGCCTCCTCGACGCTGCACTGCCGTCGTTGGCGACGACTGCGCTGCTGCATCTGGCTGCTTCCACACGGTCCCCCAGTGCTCGTACTGGTCAGCGGACGTCGTATTCAGCAAGCAAGTGTTGCGCCAATGTGAGTACTGCACACTGTGTCTGTCGGTCGGTCCGCCTGCGACTCGAACGCTCCCTCACATCACGCTGCTCCGTTACCAGACGTTCTCGCTCACCACGATTGTGATGGACGAGCCGTCGAGCCTGCCGCGCACAGACGTGCTCGCTCTGCTCGCTCAGTACAACAAGATCCTGCGGCTCGGCGCCGAGTCCTCGCGTAGTCTCGCGGTCTTGCACACGCGTCGGTCGACGCTGCTTGCGGCGCTTGGCAGGTTTGACGACGCACTCCGAGACGCCGACGTCGCTATCCAACTCGACGCGACTGCGACTGTGGGCTACTTCCGCAAAGGCTTTGCGCTCTGCGGCCTCGGGCGCTTCGCAGACGCCTCGAGCGCTTTCCAGCAAGGACTGGCGCGTGACGTCAACTGCCGCGAGCTGCGGTTCGCGCTCCAAGGTGCTCTGCAGTACGTTCGACGCAGTGGCGCTGGACCGCGAGAGTGCTGATGGACACAGACATAAGACTGGAGAGTGCGGAGGTGGTCAGTCCGCCTCATTCACCCTCCCAGATAGAGCCACAGATCCCACACCACCACACACTGGCGAATGGAAAGGCAAGAGATGGAAAGGATGAAGTTGGTTGGATGCACTCACGCTCCCGTGGTAGGCTGCCTTATTGTACAAACGGTCGTGCACATCGAAGGAAGCCGTGGGTTCTTCTTCCGACTCGGGGGATACGAAGCGAAGAGGAGAACGCCGCTGTTGCGTTCTCTGTCTAGACTCAGAAGACGCACATACGCACGCACGCATACGCCTCTCGGGCGTCTACAAAGTCTATGAGGGGGGAAGGGAGCGCCGTGCCGGTCGATTTACCACGCGCTGTTGTCGTCGCTGTAGCCGCCACGCGGCGCACCGCGGCTCGGAGCGCCACCGCCACCGCCGCTGCTGCCACCACCGTAGCCACCACCGCCGCCACCGCCGCCACCGCCGTAGCCACCGCTCGGGGCCCCAAAGCCGCCACTCGAGCGGCCCTGCGGCGCACCGCGCTCTTCGCGACGGAAGTCCCGAGCACCGAAGCGCGAGCCGCCACGACCGCCGCCGCGACCACCACCGCGACCGCCGCCACCGCCACGGAAGCCGCTGTTTGCCATCTGGTCCAGCCAGCTCGGGCACTCCTGCCCATTCTCCACCAGCAGGTCGTACATCTCGCGAGCGAGGTTGCGGTTCTTGTCGTTCATCATCGACAGCGCGTTACCGAGGTTGCCGACACGGCCCGTGCGACCGATGCGGTGCACGTAGTCATCAATGTTGTTCGGCATGTCGTAGTTAATCACCTGCGTCACGCCGTTGATGTCGAGTCCACGCGCAGCCACGTCCGTCGCGACGAGCACCGGGGTGCGGCCCGAACGGAAGCTCGCGAGCGCCTGCTCACGTTCGCGCTGCGTGCGGTCGCCGTGGATCGACGTCGCTGGGAAACCTTCGCGGCACAGCATGTCCTCGAGGAAGTCGGCGTTCCGCTTCGTCTCGACGAACACCAGGATCAGGCCGTCCTGCACCTGGTTCAGGAAGCGCACGAGGTAGTCTTCCTTGTCGTACTGCTCAATGTACTCGACCGTTTGCTTCACGTCCTTCGATGCTGACCCGACGCGACCGACCGTGAGGAAGATGTAGTCCTGCAGGAAGTCGGACGCGAGGCGCTGGATCTCCCGCGGGAACGTCGCACTGAACATGAACGTCTGGCGCTCACGCGGCATGTCCTCCTGCTCCACGATCCGGCGAATCTGCGGCTCGAAACCCATGTCGAGCATGCGGTCGGCTTCGTCGAGAATCAGGAAACGGATCGCAACCAACGAGATGCGGCCGCGCTCCATCAGGTCCACAAGACGACCCGGCGTCGCAACGAGCAGGTCGCACCCGCGCTCCAGGTTGCGCAGCTGGTTGCCCACCTCCGCTCCGCCATACACAACCACTGGCGCGATGCCCGTGCAGTAGCAGAACTTCTTTGCTTCGTCGTAAATCTGCGACGCAAGCTCACGCGTCGGCGCGAGCACGAGCGCCGACGGGTAGATGCGGCGGGAACGGCCCGAGCCCGACTCTGGCGTCGGCTTCGCACCCACACGCAGCATCGCAGCGAGCGTCGGGAACAGGAACCCGCCTGTCTTGCCGGACCCCGTCTGCGCACACGCCATCATATCACGGCCCGCGAGACCGATCGGGATCGAGTACTTCTGCACCGGCGTCGGCTTCGCGTACTTGCACAGGTTCAAGTTGTGCACAACCTCAGGGCCGAGCTCAGCTTCGCTGAACTCAAACACCGGGTCCGGCACGTTCTCGCCACTCGTCTCGACTGGAATGTCGTCGTACTTGTCAAAGTTAATACCCGACGACTTAGCGTCGCCAAACAGCTCCTGCTCCAGCCGCTCGTTCGGACGCGTGTCGCCGTGGTAGCCGAGCTCGTTTACACGGCCACCACCGCCGTAGCCGCCGCCACCACGACCACCGCCACCGCCGCCGCCACCATAGCCACCGCCGCCACGACGGTCGCCGCCAACGCCGCCGCCGTAGCCGCCACGGTCACCACCACGGTCTCCACCGTAGCCGCCACGGTCGCCACCGCCGTACCCTCCGCGTTCGCCGCCACGTTCGCGCGAGTTACCCGACTCAAACGACGACCAGCGCGAGTTCTGCGGTGGACGGTACGAGTCACGCTCGCGCGAGCCGCCGCGGCTGCCGCCGTGGTCGCTGCCGTTGCCGCGGTCTTCGCCGCCGCCGCCACCCCCGCGGTTTCTCATGTGGGGTGGCACATACGAGCTTCTTCCTTCCATTAAACTTGGTGATACGTGGGGAGTTGTTCCCTTGAGTGTTCTCTTCTCTTTGTGAGCGAGAGGGCGAGCAGGTGAGTGGGCGGGAAAGGTAGAGACCATCACTCCTCTTGCGAAATATATCGGTAGTTTATGGCTGGCACGAGGGTGTGGCGCACGCCAGTCAACACGCGACATGTCGATGACTTGTGTTTTGTATGATGGATACAGCTGTGATTTCGAGCAAACATCGCACCGCCCGAAAAAGATCGGATTCTATTGCAAAACAGGCGAAAATAAAACGGTGTCGGGCTGCCTGAACCAGTCGATTTGAGCGCGTGGATTCGCTGAACCAGAGATGTATCAGCCAATCATTGAGTGTGAAGTGTATCAATCGCACTTTAGCGAGTCACAGAGAACGAGAAGCGAAAGATCTCTCTGGAAGCTACAAAACCAAAAACATCTTGGCAACGATTCTTGCTTGGCATATCCCGATAATTGCCTGGTGAGACTGGAAATTGACTTGACGTGGAGTAGAGAGCGGGGACTGACTGGAGTATCGTTCACTTTGACGGGGGGGGGGCACAGTGCCACGGATGTTCGTTACAAGATCACAAGCGCTGCATGGACCACAGGACGTCGAAATCGCTGTATTCCCGTTCAATATTTTGGGCGTCCGTCGTCCAGGATCGGATGTGTGGTATTGCTTCTCAGTTGTCGAGTTCGGCAGATCTAGATCGTGCTCTGCCTTGTTGCCACCGCAGCACGGTCCAGTTCGTGGTTTTCATCTCTGGTGTCTCGCGTATCACCAGGATCAACAGCAATGGCGGTGCCAGCAGTACCGAACTCGAAGTCGACGACTCGCGACAGCCTGTTCGTGACCACTTTTCAATATCGCTATTGATTGACTCGTCAGAGCACCTCACAGAGTTGCTCCCGCACTTAGCCAGCGGTGATCTCGATAATCGGGATCTCGTCCCCGCATTCGGATGCGGCTTACACGCGCTCGAAATGGTGAATGTGGTCTTTGCCAGCACCAATGAGGCGGCATTCATTCAACAGGGTCGGAGATACCTCATTTCAGGCCAAGAATACCGAGGCAAGGCAAAAGCCCGTTCACTCTCATCTTGACCAAGACTACCACCGGTCAGTTGCACGATGGCGCCGTCACCTTCGCCACCATTGCTCAAGAACGGCGAAGGTGCCCGTAGTGAGCGAGCGATCACCATCGACGTGCTTGTGCACGCAACCAAACTCACAGTCGCGAAGCACGAGAACTTGGAGCACTACCTCCGCCGCCTCACGCACTTGACACTCAGTGGCGACGCACGGAAGGCAGTGCGGCGCATCGCGAACCTGCACCACTGCCCGAACCTGCGCGTCCTCTACCTCTACGACAACGACATCGGCGTGATTGAGGGACTGGAGAGCGTCCCGCAGCTCACCCACGTGCATCTGCAGAACAACCAGTTCGAGAAGCTCGAGCGTCTCGACTGCCTCCCGCTGCTTGAGAAACTCTATGTTGAAGGCAACCGCATTGCGCGGCTCGAGGGGCTCCACAGCTGCTGCTTTCTCCAGGAGCTCCACCTCTCGAACCAGCAGCTGGCGTCTGACGTCATGTTCTCGTTCGACAGCGTCTCACTGCAGGCGCTCTCGGTGGGTCCTGCCGCTTACAAGCAGGCGCTCAAGAGGGCGATCCACCTCACATTCGTCCCCGCTTGCTCACTGTGTTCGTCTCTGTGTCACGAACGTGCTACTGCAGCGGTCACTGCGGATCCTCAATGTTTCCAACTGTAACATTGTCGATTCTGCGCCGCTAACGATGCTGCGCTCGCTCGAGCAGCTCGATATCTCGAAGAACAAGCTCCAGGACTTAGAGGATGTCTTCACGCTGCTCAGTAACCTCTCGATGCTCACAGAGCTCGATCTGCGCATGAACCCAGTGACGAACACGCCAAAGTACCGCGAGAAAGCAGTGACGTTCTCGTCGTCACGACTCGGTGCGTTCGTTCGTGCAGAACGATGTGATTGATGGTCACGTCTGTCTGTCGGTCTCTAGCTCAGCTCATGACTCTCACGCTGGACTCTATACACTGTAGTTCTGCTGGACAAGAAGGACGTCGATGCGAATCAGCGGCGGATGATGCAGTCGCACATGGCGCACAAGTTCCACAAGCGACAAGAGACCGCAGCCGAGGCCGAGGCGGCATCCGACAGCAGCGAGACACGGCGGCCACTCAAGCACGGCGCAACAGTGCACAGCTTGCGCCGCATGCCGATCTCAGCCCCAGTCGCAGCCTCAGGGATGTCTGCGAGGGCCGCAAAGGCGCGGTGTGAGAACGAGGGCCTCGGCGTCGACGGCGCGTCCTGTGCGAGCACAAGCTCTGCTCTCGTCCGGGCAGCGAACAGCAGCAACAACAAGCACCACTAAATAGCAGCGCTCCATTCGGTAGTAGGAAGTACCTCGGTCGGTCTGATTAGGGTCTAAGAAGAAGATGAAGAAGGGAGAGAAGGGGGAGAAGTCTACTGCTTCTGCTTCGACGCCAGCCAAACTGCAGCGACCGCGACTGCGACTGCCGAACCAGCGACAGCTGCGAGCGTCTTGGGCGAGACAACGCGGCCTACCGCGGACTTGTGCTTCTTCGTAAACTGCGGCGTCGCCCGTGGGTTCTCGAGGAACTCGGCGATGAGCACTGCGTTCAGCGCCGCTCCGCGTAGGAGCTGGTCGCCGCTCACAAAGAGCTCGAGGCCGTGGTCGCCAAACACAAGGCTCTCACGCACGCGACCGGCTTCAATGTTGAACTTGCTCGTCGCGTTCATGGGCATGGGGTACTCGAGGCGGTCGGGGTTGTCGACAAAGTCGACACCATCCGCTTGCGCGAGCAGCTCCCGGGCGCGCGCGAGGTTCACTGGCCGCGCAGTCTCGATCGAGAGCGCCTCCGAGTGTGCGCGTAGGATCGGGACACGCACGGCAGTGCAGCTCACACGCAGCGTCGGCTCGTCAAAGATCTTGCGCGTCTCCCACGCGACTTTCATCTCTTCTTTCGTGTACCCGTTCGCTTGGAACTTGTCAATGTGCGGGATGAGGTTGAACGGCAGTGGGTGCGCAAACACCTTGTTTGTCAGAGCGTTGCCAGCGAGGAACGCGTGGGCGCCGTCCCGCAGCTCTTGCATGCCCTCGGCACCGGCGCCGCTCGCTGCTTGGTACGTTGATACAATGAGCTTGGTGATGTGAAACTCACAGTGCAGTGGCCAGAGCGCCATGGCCGCGACTGCAGTCGTGCAGTTTGGGTTCGCAATGAGCTTTGGCGCCGCCGCCGCTTTCATTGCGAGCAACACCGCGCCGTTGATCTCAGGGATCACGAGCGGGATCGCTGGGTCGTACCGGAACGCAGACGAGTTGTCAATCACGACCGGACCGTTCGGTTTGCTTGCGAGCTCTTGCGCAAACTGGAGCGAAAAGTCACCGCTCACGGCGAGGAAGACGTAGTCGAGCTTGGCGGCTTTCGCGACCGAGAAGAGGTCGATCTTGACGTCGCCGAACGGCGTGGGGACGACTTTGCCTGCTGAGCGCGCGGACGCAAAGAGCACGAGCTTTTTGACCGGGAAGTTGCGTGCAGCGAGCACCGAGATGATCTCAATGCCCACCGCGCCCGTGGCGCCGCAGATGCCTACCGTCTTTCCGTTCGGCGTCGTCATCTGGTGGGGCTCTGGTGAGAGGTGGTGACTGCTGTGGTGTGTGTGGTGTGTCGAAATGCCGAGTGGTGACTGCGAATTGGGACGAGTCTGGGTTTTAATTTATGACTTTTGATCGCTCAAACATGTCCTTGCTGGAAGGAAAACTCTTGCGGTCAAGTGTGAAAATGCGGCTTGAAAAACGTTGGTGTGGTGGGGCTGGCTGGGCGGCGTGTGGGAACATTGCGTCCTGCTGGAGGGAAGTGCCTTCTACTGCTGTACACAACAGCCTATAGCTTATCTGCAATGGCGTTTTGGTGAGAGGTGATGTGAGTTTCTGAACGGAGGAATCGCGAGCCAACCGGAGTCTCGACACCCGCTGCTCTTGTCAGCCTTGAAGCTACTGTATACTGTAGTTCCTCCTGGTACTGTACGAACTTTGTAGAACAGTACGAAAAGAACAGTTCCTTTCGATTCCCCACACCGGCCACTTACTTCATCTCTCACTCACTTTTTATCTTGAAACATCTCGAAGCTGCGCACATCGTTATACCCACTCGGGCACGTCGCGTTCTTGATCAGCACGGCCGCGTGGTTCACGATCTTGTGCATCGTGCACGCGAGCCAGATCTCGTGGTACTTGCGCTTCTTATACGCTGGGTTGTCGTCGTACCACCCGTGCACGTTCTCGTACTCGACCGGGTCTGGGAGCTTCAGCAGCGGACTCTTGCACGTGTGCAAGTCATTCGGCACTGTCCGCTTGTAAAAGTACCGGCGCTTGTCGTTGACAAAGTAGAGGTGGAAGAAGTGAATCGCCACAGGCGGCACGAGCGGCGCGACGACGTTCACTGGGTCTGTGCACGGGTTCTTCTTGATCTCGTCAGCACTCAGGAACGACCAGTACTCGTGGCCGTCCAAGTACGGGTGCGTCGGCGCCAGGTTCGTGAGGATTGTGTGCTTGATACCGTGGTTCGCAGCTGCGACGGAGTACCCGTACATCTCGGTCATCCAGTCTTTCGACACTTTC
>JAASFJ010001240.1:0-10727 GCA_023333755.1 Globisporangium uncinulatum
ATTTTGCTCGGAAAAGTCAATTTGAGTCCCATTTTGGAATTTTCCCTTTCTTCAGCTGCGGCTAACCAAATGGCGCATTTTGAGTCAGGTGGGTTATTGGGTTATAATCAATTGCTCAGCCAAAAATGAGTTTTCAAAACAACAAAAGCACCACGGGAACCACAAAATCCGGGCGATTGGGGTGGTCTTTTCGGAAATTTGAAAAGTGGCCGACAACAACAAAAAATCCAGAAAAATCAAAGTGCGGCTAACCAATTGGCGCGCACTGTATACTGTAATGATCAAGTTCACGACATAGAGACCACCTGCATCACCTGCACACCACTTTGGATGCGCTCGCTACGCGCCATGTGTTCTCCGTGTCTTACAGATCACTCAACCGTACAGTTGCAGCATTCCATGCCGCCGCTGGTCGCTTGTGATGCGCTGCCATTGACAGAGCTCACGTCACTGCGCGCGCGTCACAATTTCCGTATCCAGGCAACTGCTGCTGGTTGAAGACTACAGATCGCGAGTCGCACGTAGCCAACGCTCAGTCCTTGCTCATGAGTGGCATCGCCACGAGCACTACAGAAAGCGAACCGCATGTATGGTCACTATTAAACAATGAACATGTGTACATGCGCTACAGAAGTAGGGTGGACAGCGCGCACTGGTGAACACACGGCAACTCGCGCTCTCAGTCACATGCGTACTCACAGCAGCAGCGATCTACGAGCTCTAGGAAATGGCATTATGAACTGCCAGCACACGCTAGACGCCTCAACAGTAGGACATTCGGCGCAGTGCTTTGTGCTACAACTTGGCCAACGTGTGGACTGTGTGAGTGTTCGCTCTGTACTACTTCTCTTGACTGCCGATCACTTGAACGGCCATACTTGCAAGTCAAGTGACTATCGACCTTTACAGTCTTTACAGCGCATGTACCATGCACGCCAGTAGATTGGTGTGTGATCTTCTACAGAGTGGCACAACGACAGCTTCAGTATCCTTATCAAGAGGAAGCAATCTCATGGCACTACTTACACTGGGTACAATCAAACTACTAGTACGCTGGATGCACGTAGCGCACTGATTAACGAGTCCTAGTGCGCGATCTTCGTCTCCGACTGGAAAGCTCACTGGGTAAACACAACGTAGTAGATTTGCGTCTCGGCGGGTACTTCATCTGACATTCGTATACCTATGCTTGCGTGGACTTGCTGAGGGGTTACAGGAGCGACGCTGCTCCGTGTGAGGTGCGCGGCGATCGTTTTCCCTCTCTTGCGGCGATCATATCAATTTGATGCGGTTGCTTGTCGTATCTGCGCAGTAGCTGAGCTGCTTCGAGTTGGTCTCCCAATGACGGCATCCAATTTATTGGAAGGTTGCTGACGAAAAAAGTGACGCCATTCAATGGACCAGTATTGCAGCTCCTCAAAATCCAGCCACGCAAGTTGCTCCTGGAGATCTTTGCGCGCGGACGTAGCGCGGGAAGCGACCCCATGTGCAGCGTAGTCGGCGGATGCGCCACACAAACCCGCACTCTGAGACGCAAGCCCGGCGTCTGTGCTTGCTCAGCACACGCGGTACGAGCGGCGCAGCACACACAACGCACACCTCCGCGACGCTTGCTCACACGCAAGCAGCCCCAAGAAAGACATGACGGAACAGGATCAATCAGTACATGGCTGCTAGATGGCTCACAAAAGCGTCCAGCGTTCGCTGCGACGAAGACGTGGCTGGCGCGAGCGTGGAGAGACTCCTGCTACGGCTACTGCTACGTTGTCACACGGACCAGACTGCTGGTCGGTCGGTCGGTCGGTCGTCCACACATGGGCTATCTTTCTTACAGGAGCGACGCTGCAGCCACAGCAGTGAGCGCAATCCCCATCGACAGGAGCGTCGAGGCGCTCGACTGGGTGTCGCTGTCGCTGCCAATCGTCGCGTCGTCGCCACCCGAACCGCTCTTCTTGCCCTTGCCCGGTGCTGGTGTCGGCGCCTGCGTCGGCCGCACGAGCGTCGGGTACTTAAAGTCCGCCGGTGCGACTTCGCACCCGTCGCCCGCCTGCTCGCACACTTCGCACAGCTGCGCGTAGAGCGTGCGGCGACAGCCAGCCTTCGCACTCGCGCACTTCTCGCTGTTCTCGTAGCACTTGGGGTTCGCTGCCGCCAGGGCCGCGACCGTCGGCAGCGCTGTCATCTCGCCCGTTTTCGCGTTCGGCGCCAGCTCGTTGTACATCGTGACCATGTCGGTCGCCCGCTGCACGTTCGCGTCCGAGTCGCCCGGCTTCTCCCAGAACTTGAGCGACTGCTTCACTGTGAACCCGTTGCTGTTCGTCGCGTCAAACTCGACGCCGCCGTCGTTGCAAAACTGCGTGTAGTTCGCGTACGTGACGCCAGCTGCGCTCTTCATGCTCGTGATGCCAACGAGGTCGTCGAGGTTGAGGTACCCGAGGATCTTGTAGGTAAACGTACACTGGACGCCGTCGGGCTTGGAGCCACGGGGGCACAGGCCACCTGCGTGCTCTGCACGACACGCTGGCGTCTTCTTGTCGCGGAGCTGGTCCGCACAGCCGCTCGGGTACGAGAACCAGTAGTTGTTCGGGTACGGCGCCCGGGGGTCCGACGTTTTGCTCTCGGCGCCGACGCTCGGGCCGAGCTTGAGCTCGCCGTCGAGTCCGTAGTACTGCTTGCACTCTTTCGGCAGCGTCTCGCCGTCTGTCGGCGTGCACTTGGCCGTGTCCATGGCCACAAACGGCGTGTACTCGACCGGACTGTGGTCTTGCGACTCGGCGATCGCGTACGTGGGCTGCACAATGCTCATTTCGTAGAACACGACGTACTGCATGCTGTTCTTGCGCTGGCACGGCACGCTCTGCTCGGCCTTGTTGATGCCCTCGGCCTGCACGAACATGAGCGCGCCTTCCACGGACGCAGTGTTCACCGTGTCGAGCACGCTCGCGTACCGCTCGTCGATCGTCGTGCCGTACTTGGACACCCAGAGCTTCGTGTCGGCGTCCCAGTACGGCTGGTCGCCTTGGATCCGCGCCTGGATCGACGTCACTTGCTTCATGTGCCACGTGTTCGCGTCTTGGATGGCTGCGGGTGAGCTGCTGTTTGTTGTGCTCGTGCCGTTCGCTGTCGCCGTCAGAGACGATGGCGTGGTCGTCGCCTCTTTCGACACTTTAAAGTGGTAGTGCGCTGCGTCACCGACCGACAGCGCGGCAGCGACGAGCGTCGCGACGGCAGTGAACTGGCGCAGCATGGTCGTGTGGTGGAAGGGGGAGAAGGTGCGTGTGCGTGTGCGTGTGCGTGTGCGCGGTGGTGGGCGGATCGCAGAGTGAGCTTGTTGAGCTTATTTGGCACGCTCGTGTGCGCAAGCGCTCTGTGGATGCGGATCGACCCTTGATTGGCTATCTGCAGTCATTGACTTGATGTTCAATGAGGTCTGTTTTTCACGCATAGCAAGTTTTACGAAGGGAAATGCATGTTACGCAGACTTTTCGGCCGTTTTTACCTTATTTGGACAGGAAATATAGTGGTGCAGTAGCCTTGTCCAATTACCGAGACTTTGGGCCCTGATTTTTTTGTGCCATGTCGAATGATTCTTACAAATGGCATGTCTAATGTGTTTCTCGTACTTTTGCGAAGGGTTATGATGTGCTGGAAGAAAAATCAAGCAGCGAATGCAGCAGCAAGCGGAATTCACAGGAACATCCACGGTTCATTTCAACGCACTGATGATGATGGCTCGAATGATGGCTTGGGTGAAAGCTCCCATTCACGAGTCCATTCACGAATCCATTCACGAGTCCATTCACGAGGCCGCCCATACACAGCGTGGCTCAACGTGGTGATGAATCACTGATGATGTCTCGACAATGGTTTGAGTGAAAGCTCGCGCGACCCGCCCATGCAGCATGCGCTTACGGGTTCGACTCTCTTCCGCGCGAAACAAGCAAGTGCGTGGCGGCAGTGGCAGAGCGGAGAGAAAACCAGCACAACGTTCACCAACCAACAGCAGCAGCAACTCGCAGTGGCTGGCTTCGGTTCGTGGATGTTGGCATCCACCCAACCTTCATAGCGAAAAATCCACAGGAGCAAGCAAAGTGGGTGATTCGGCGGCTAGCCAACACAGCAACGCCATACTGTAGCGCACCAACCAGCCAGCAGCCCTCATGAGCGCAGTCCACCCTGCGAATGTTTCGCTCGACAACGCGACGCATGAGGCCCGACAGGTGTGCTGTCGTATCGACACTGAGCACCACCACTTTTTCATGTTGGAAAGTGCACTCTGGAGACGGGCACAGAGAACGCGTACTATTTTCCGACAGCAACTGCGGATACCACCCAAAGCGGCGGCTGGGCGACGTCCATGCTGCTGCCGTTTTCTTCATGCTCATGCGTTCTCTTTGCACTATGCCCCCACCCTGCGGCCCCTTGGACCCTCCACCTCGACAGCGCTCTCTCTCTCTCGAGCGACGCAACGCGTGGGTTGAAGTTGTGCGCCTGTCAAGGTAGTCAGTTCAGCCCTGCTCTACGCGCTTGTCATTGTTGCAGCCACACTTGGTGCACCACATTGGACTCATATTCGACTCTTGCATCTCTCCCACTACTGGCAAAGTCGACAACGAGTCCGCACCAGCTGGAAGTTCAGAACCCCCGAGAGCTCCGCTCGGCTCAGCAGACTTCGTCCTCAAAAGACCTCGTTGCGTTGCTGACGTTGCTGACGTTGCTTACCGGTCCGGTCCCTCGCTGGTCAATCCCGCCCAGCCAGCCGCCCGCTCGCTCAGTCATTCACGCATTCGCTCTCTCCAAGCGACTGCGTACCATCGCCCCGCCACCTCTCTCCAGGTACACCTCGACGCCCGCCTCACGCCCACGGATGCTTCCTCTCCGAAGCCTCGCGACCGCCGCTGTGCTCGGTGCGCTCGCGTTTGCTGGCTCCACCATCGCCGAAGTGACGTTCACGGGCCGCGATCCAGCGACATTCGCGGCCGTCGTGGCCGCCGTCACCGGCGAGGGCTCGGGCTCGGGCTCCAAGGCGCCCGAGACGCCAGCCCCGCAGACGTTCGCACCTGAGCCGGCGACGCAGACGCCTGTGGCGACAAAAGCAGCGACGTCGACCCCGAGTGCCGCGCCAAAACCATCGGCGCCGTCCGGACCGTGGCGAATGAGGACTGTGACGTCGATCCAAGCGCGCGTGCAGGCGGACGAGCCGTTCTGGGACGACGAGCACGGCGTGTACGTGTCCAAGTTTGGGACGACGTTCGACGAGAAGCACCGTGGAGCGCTCGATACGGTGAACACTGCGTCTGTGGAAGGCGCGCTCATGTACGTGCAAGCGGAAGGCATCAACGTGAACGAGCAGAGCGTCAAGTGCGAACGCAAGAACAAGATGGAGTACGTCGTGTTCTACGAGTTCCAGATCGCACAGACTGTCAACTCGATCGCGGCGTACCAGAACTCGGCCCGGACGCTCGAGTACTGTCCGTTTGTGCCCATGGACGGCGCCCGGTGCACGCCGACAGACGGCGAGAAGCTCCCGAAAGAGTGCTATGAGTTCAACGGCCTTGAAGGCGAAGCGAACCTCGGTCCGTGTGTCGGTGGCGAGAGCAAGGACTCGGACTTCCGGGCACCGTACCCGAACACATACTGGTTCTCGTTCCCCAACAGTTGTCCGGGCACTGCGCGGGCGAGCAAGACTGACGAGTGCCGCACCGAGCAGCCAGGTGGGCTGTGTCCGTTCGGCAAGAGCCCAGACGGCCTCGCGTGTACGTTCGCGTACAAGGTGCTCGGGTACCTCAAGATCGACGACCTTGTCGGCATCACCAACATCACGCGGAAAGCGACTGGGAAGAAGTACGCGAACCTGAAAGAGTTCTGTACCGACGGTGGTGTCGAGTTCGACGCGACGCAAGATACCCAGTCGCTCAAGGTCAAGCGGTCGCTGCCGTTCTGGAAAGACCCGACGAACCCGAAAGTGAACACTGCACGGTTCCAGAAGATGGTGAACCTCTACAACAAGATGGTCGCAGCGAGTAGTGGGAAGATGACGCCACTGCCGAGTGTCACGCAGCTCCAGGCCACGAACCCCGCGTGTTACGAGAACAACAGCCAGTGTGCAGCCGCCAGCAACGGCTGCAAGCGCGTGCACTACTACCAGGCCTGTGAAGTGTGCAAGAGTAGCGACGCTGCGTGTGTGAAGGCACCAGGCGGCTTTGCGTTCCCTCAGCTAGCTGTCAACCCGAACTTCAAGCTCGACCCGACCGGCAGTGGCGGCGACGACGCGTTCCTCAACATCACCGCGTCGTCGTCCAGCGGCTTTGGCTTCGACGAGGTCGAGGTGCTCATGACTGACGGCAGCGACTTGACGTTCGAAGACGCGCCGGACGCGACAGACGCACCGAGCCCGACGACCGCCAAGCCGCCTCAGTCTGGCGTTCCGTCGCTGCGCGTCGTTGCGGGTTCGCTGTCGATGGCGGTCGCGGTCGCAGCCGCTGCTGTGTTCTAAGCTGCGAACGAGTCATGGAGAGAGATCCGATTCTAGCTCTGGTGTGTCTATTAGACACTGTGTATGTGGTAATGAGCTCAGTCCAGTTCCCAATGACACGCAACCGTTACGGAAGCGGTAACAGGTCCCACTTTAGCCTTCAGGTCTATCTACATTGACGCCCTCTCTTCCTCCTTCGGAAGAACGTTCAGTGGAGGATGCAGCAGCCGAGCCACTTAGCGCCGTCCGTGACGCCTCGGCCGGTCAAGGCAGCAGGGGCGAATGGACTGCATGGCAAGCCACTCGGGTCCCTCTCGTCTCGCGCTGGTCGAACGTACACGCCGAGTGTTTCGCCCGTGAAGACGACACCCCGCTTCTCGCTTGGCGAAGCGAGCAAAGCTAACGAGCTGCTACGGCCTCCGGAAGCCACAGTCGCGCTGTCGCCGATCTCGGGCGGGCGGCTCCAGCTGCGCAAGAAGCCAATCATCCTCACTGGCGACGTCCGCAACCTCGAGAGCAACTTTGCGCTCGCAATGAGCCGTGTGCAAGTGTCGCGTGCGCACGTCACAGCGACGCTCGCTCGGTACGGCGTCGCGGTGTCGAGCGACGAGGCGCAGACGCTCCTGTTCGAGTACGAGGAGACCAACGATGCCGGGCTGAGCTACGACGCGTTCGTGGACGACCTTGTGCAGGTCGTGCGCCACAGCAAAGCGGGCACAAGCCGCACGCTGGGCAAGAAAGTACAGCTTCCGTGCCACCTTGAGAAGCTCGCCACCATGCACGCCCACGTAACGCGGGAGCTCCAGACACTCCTGGGCGGCAAGCTCCGCGTGTCGTGGACAGTCGTGCGCGACACGTTCCGATCCGCCGACACGGACCGTCGCGGCCAGCTGCCGACGCGGGTCTTCGCAGCGCTCTGTCGCCAGTTGCAGCTCCCACTGCCCGACACGGTGCTCAACGGACTCGTGCTGCGCTCGGACCCGCGCACAGACGGCGTCGTGGACTACAACGACTTCCTCGCCACCTTTGGCGTCGACTTCCACCACAGCGACCCGAACTCCGTGAGCACCTCGCTCGAGTTCGAGCGCGCAATTGTTGCGGGCAAAGGCGCCGTCTACGGCATCGATGGAAGCGCGGTCAACGACACGCTGTCGTCGCCAGGCGTCAGTTCCGGCAGCAAGAAGAAGCGCGCGGACGGCTCGTCGGCTGCGGCTGCCAGCGAGCAACAGCAGCCGGACCTCCTCGCTCTTGAGCAGCTGCGCATTGCGCTGAACGAGAAGCTCTCGACGCGCTACTCGGACGTGAAGACAGCATTCCAAGCACTCGACAAGGACAACAGCGGCCGCCTATCAGCGACCGAGTTCGCGCGCGTGCTCGAGAGCTTCAACCTCGTCGTCTCGCGCAGCGAATTCGACGCGCTCCTGGTGCAGCTCGACGCGACCTACGACAACGTCGTCGACTACACGGAGTTCTTGGCGCGTTTCGGCGAAGTGCTCAAGCCGACTGTCGGCACGCTCACGAAGCAGCTCCAGGAGAACAGCTCGCTCGTGTTCACGGGGCACCACAGAGACGTCAAAGGTGGCGCCGTTGCTAACAAGTGCCGCCTCGCGCTCTCGTCGCCCGGGAACGAGCTCAAGGAGGCGTTCTCACGCCTGAGCGACGCCATTTGGCGCGCCATGTACGTCGAGCTCGAGATGAGCGACCCGCGCAAGACGGGGCTCGTGCCGTCGGCTGAGCTCCTCCGTGTGCTCGCCAAGTACCTGGGCGAGCTCCCGTCCCGCCACTTTGCTGTCCTCTTCCGAGCGTGCGGCTCGCACGTGAACCAGTTCATGAACTACCGCACGCTCGTCAAGAGCTACCGGCCGAGCGCGCTGGACGCAGTCGAGTTCTACCAGCAAGACCGCCATGCACTCGCTGCAAAGGCGTACAGCAAGTCCCCAACTGAGTCCCTCGTCGTGGTCTGGAGCGTCCGCATGCAGCGTGCACAGCTCACGCCGGCCGAGTGGCTGGCGTTCAAAGAAACGATCTGGAAGGCGGACGCGCGTCGCCAGGGCCGCATCCTCGCAGCCGAGTTCCAGCCGATCCTGCGGCGGTTCCTGCGGCTCTCGGACGACCAAGTCGCGTTCCTCTGCTTCTTTTACGAAGACAAGAACCTCTCGTCCGACCACGTGCTCATCCGCTACAGCTCGTTCTTGACCGACTACGAGGATCCAGGACTCGAAGACGCTGAGACCAAGCAACAGCCCCGAAGCAGCGCCCGGGGGCCGCGCACGGAAGGCAAAGGGCGGCCGCGGCCACCGTACCAGGCGACTCGGTCGAGCCCGACCCACGAGAGCGGCCCCACTGCATTCACAGACGCCGACCGGATGGAGCGCGAGCAGGACGAGAAGCGCGTCCGCGACTTCTTTGCGGCCAACGTGCGGCCATTGGAGGCGCTCGTGAGCCGAGAGGACCCCGAGAAGCGCGGGTTCGTGACGCTCGACACGTTCGTCCGGCTCTGCAAAGAGCTCAACGGCGGGCTATGGAAAGACTCGGCGGCGACGTCAGCGCTCTTCAGCAAGTACACGACACAGAACCAGCTCTTGTACTACCGCGGCTTCCTGCTCGACTTTGACCAGAAAGTAGGGCTTCAGACGCAGGCGCTCGTGCTGCAAGACGACGACGACGATAACGACGGTGGGGACCGGTACGACGGCGACGAGCCGATTGAAGGAACACTGGGGCTGCACCACGCAAAGACCGCTCTGCGTCACCAGCTCACATCGAGCATGCGACGACAACAAACGGCGTACAAGGTCTTCCAGCGCATGGACCCGGGCAAGAGCGGTATCCTCGGGTACGCAGAGCTGCGACGTGCGCTTGAGCGTCTCGAGATCGTGATCGACGATGCGACAGCGCGGGAGCTGTTTACGCGCTTTGAAGACGACGACGACGACGGGAACAAGGTGGTCGGGCGGGTCAAGTACCTTCAGTTCCTGCACGCGTACGGCGGCCGTGACCCAGACAAGGCGCTCGACGGCATGAGCGAACTCTCGAGCAACTGCTCGTACTACAGCGCGATCACCATCAGTCCGCGGCCGGCTGTGCGTAGCCACCGGCCGCAGCTGACGACGCGCGACGCTGTCGCCGCGGCGACTGCGGTCTCGAACGCAATCGAGAAGCCCTGGAACGGAGGCGGTGGCGGGAGTAGCACCATAAGCACTGGCGCAGCAGCCGCAGCGGCAGTCGAGCGCAAGATCAAGGGGCAGCTGGAAGCCCAAGGAAAGACGAAGTGGAAGCAGCTCGCGCGCGCGTTCCAGCAGCTCGACAGCGACCGGCGTGGGAGTGTCGCTGCCTCGTCGTTCCGCAAGGTGTTCGAGGCCTTCGGCGTGCTGCTGGACGCAGAAGAGCTCGCGCGCCTGCAGCTCAAGTACGACGTCGAGCAGAATGGCCGGCTGCACTACCACGAGTACCTGCGGCATCTCACGAACGCCATGAGCGACCGCAGCGTTGGCGCACCAGTGGACGCTGAGCTGCTCCCGAGCCTCGCTGGCACCACCGCAACGTCGCCACGCAAGCCGACAGCCGCGCACAGTGCCACCGTTGACGGCATTTCCGAGGGGCTGCGACAGGGCGTGCGCGCCCAGTGGAAGGCGATCTACAGCTCCTTCAAGACACTCGACAAGGCGAACGTCGGTCGCGTGAGTGCTGTGCACTTCCGGCAGCTACTCGAGTGGTACGCGCTGCCCGTGTCGGACGAGGCGTTCCTGAGCCTCCTGCGGCAGTTTGACCACGCGGAGGACGGAGGCGTGGACTACAACAAGTTCATGCGGTCGTGCTTCAGCGGGTGAGAGACAAGGGTGGGAAGACCGTGGGCGAGAGCTTGCGAGTGGCTCACACTGAAGCAGGGAATGGACAAATTTAATTGGCGCATTGTGTTTTTGGATATCCAAGGTGTCAATCAACTATTGCCATTATTGCCGTTAATTGGGAGACAATTTGCACACTTGACAGATCCCACAACTCGCGAGTGCACTTGAGGAGCATGATGTCCTCAAGCGTGGTGCAGTCCGTCCGCTTCCTCAAGACGGAGTACACCACTTTCACAGAGGAGAAGAAGCGTTCGCACTCGTTCGAGGTCGGTGGGGCGAACCCAACGTTTGCGTAGCGTGTCCGTCTCGCTACCTTCCTCCGCTTGTACGCCGCGTGGACAAACGACTTCTCCGACACTGATGCATCGCTCTCCGCTGTGTTATCCGCAAAGTCAGCGCAC
>JAASFJ010001241.1:0-10724 GCA_023333755.1 Globisporangium uncinulatum
CAAATGCGTTTGTTGTGTCTAAGTTCGCATCGTCCAGTGTCAAAGCACATTTCGGAACAGGAAAGGAATGGCGGCGCGACTGGAGCTCGTGTGCGCGCTCGAAGGCCACCGCGACCGCGCGTGGCACGTGTCCTGGCGCTTCGACGGTCAGCTGCTGGCGTCCTGCAGCGGCGACAAGACGATCCGTATCTGGGCGCCACCTCTGTCCTCTACTTCAGCCACTGGCGCCTGGGAGTGCGTGGCCATCCTTGAAGACGCCCAGAACCGCACGATCCGCGCTTGCGAGTGGTGCGTTTGCCAGCGCTTTCGCAGTGGTGCTTGCTTGGTCCGCCCGTGCTGCCTATTCGTGTGCTAACGTTTCACTATGGAGCTACAGGTCGCCGGACGGCCGCTTTCTCGCGTCCGTGAGCTTTGATGCGACGACCGTCGTGTGGGAGAAGCAGGGCAACTCGTACGAGGTCGTGTCGTCGCTCGAAGGACACGAGAGTGAGGTCAAGAGCGTGGCGTGGAGCCCCTCTGGCGCGTACATTGCCACGTGCAGTCGGGACAAGAGCGTGTGGATCTGGGAGGCCGATCCAGACACGGACTTTGAGTGCATCTCTGTGCTGCACGGCCACACGCAGGACGTCAAGTTCGTCAAGTGGCACCCGACCGAGGACGTGCTCATCTCTGCGAGCTACGACGACACTGTGCGCGTCTGGGCCGAGAACGACGGTTTGTAGTAGGGAGTTGCGGACATTGGGGACTACTATTGAGGGCACTGACGCGTGTGTGTGTTTGCTCCTTAGACGACTGGTACTGCAAAGAGACACTGACTGGTGCGTCCTATGGCTGTGTATGTGGCTGAAAGCGTTCGGTTGCCTCCACGCGGGCGTCTCATCTGTTCCTACTATGCAGGCCACTCGTCGACCGTGTGGGGAGTGGCCACGGACCCGTCGGGCAACCGCATCGCGTCCGTCTCAGACGACAAGAACGTCCTCATTTGGCAACGTGACGCCAAGAGCCACGACGGCAGGTGCGGCACCTGTCGCTCTGGAACCACCGTGTTGCTTTCTCTTACACACACGCACATATTGCGGCTCTCGTCAGCTCTGTCGAGTGGACGCAGGCAGCAACGCTCGCAGGCGCCCACGAGCGCACGATCTTCAGTGTCGACTGGTCGCCACAGGGCAACTGGCTCGTCACAGGCGCTGCTGACGACGCCCTGCGGTTCTTCCGCGAGACGGCGGCCGGCGGCTTTGAGCTGGCGCTCCAGCACGCAGCGGCGCACGCGAGTGACATCAACTGCGTGCGCTGGAGCCCGAGAGCGCAGGAAGGGGACAGTCTGCTGCTCGCGTCCGCAGCTGACGACGCAGTCGTGCGCATTTGGCGCTTCACCGCGTGAGTGTGTGCGTGCGTGGTCAATGACGAAGAAAAGGAGAAATGGGTGGGATTCAATACAAAAAGCAAGTCATGCAGTAGACTCGAGCCTTTCATCAAATTGAGTTGTGTGTTGGCGAGAATACGCAGCAGAATATGAGTGCGCCGTCGCCGCAGGAGCTGCGCGCCGAGCAGCGCTGGTCGAGCTTCCAGGAGCGCCCGGGACCATGGGCCGCAGCCTCGGACGAGCGGCTAGTGGCGCTCGTGACGCGCTCCACAGCGAGCGGCGAGCGCTTCCCCGTCGGCGTCAACTGTGCGTCAATCGACTCCACATGCTGACCGCCTTCGCTACCTCTTCGTGGCGCTGTGTGTATGCGCCTGCCTGTCAACTAATAAAACACGTCCTTGTCACAGGGCTTGAGGTGGCGCGCGCTGTCGGCCGCTCACCCATTGAGTGCGTCAAGCGCTACGCGCGGCTGCACCAACACTCGCGCACCGTCACAGTCGCTGCAGACACACACGCACTCACTCACGAGCACACGACAACGACGGAAACACAGCGGGACGCTTCGGACGCGCTTGCGAGTCCGCGGGACGGGTCCGCGTCGGATGGCGTGCCGTTCTCTGGACTCAGCAGTAGCGAAGGCGGCGGCTCGCCCCGACAGCAGTCGTTCAGCGGCTTCTCGACGCCGCTTGCATCCCCAAAGCTCAGTTCGCTCGAGACGTCGGACGAATTCGGGGTCGGAGGCCTTGGGTCGCCTGGCTCACCGCCGCCATTCGCAGTGCGCACGACACGACAGCACAGTGGAGATGCTGGCGCTGTCTCGAGTCCGTTCAAGTGGGAGGCGCTGCTGAGCGAGAGCGTGTACTCGACGCCGACGCTCCGGTCTCCCGTCCACAGTCGCCATCGAGCAGCGCACGGACCAAGCGGCCGTCACTTTAGCGCTGACGACGACGGGAAGCAGGAGACAACAACGCCTCTGACCACCATGGGCCTGGCGTCCGGCATGATGTCTCCGCGTATTATCCACGGAACGCAGGTGAGAGCGAGCGAGCGAGCGAGTGAGTGAGTGGCTCCCACGCACGTCTGACGCTCTGACGCTCATGATGCGCTTGGTGCGATCTCAGGACCACACGCGGCCGATGCTGGACCCCAACTACGCAGCGAGCATCATCAGCCACGCGTTCAAAGGCATGCAAGTCACCACGTCCGCTGCGTCGTCGCCTCGGATGATCCGGACTGCGCCGTCGAACTCAGGTATGGAACAGATGGGACTATCGGACGGACGGACTGTCGGACTGTCGGAGTCACTGCGTTACAATGTATCTACTTCCATTCAGACTTTGCGTTCCTGCGGGAGGACGACACGAAGCGAGCAGCAGGTCCCAGTCCACACGACGCATCGTCAGCGCCTGCGTTCCTCGCGTCCCCGAGAGCCGCTGCGGTGCCGATCCTCGCGAGCGAGCAGCAGCTGCAGGCGCACATGCTCAAGATGTCGGCGATGTCCACGATGTCGTCGTTCCACGGCGACAACCCGTTCTCAGGTGCGGTTGCTCATCCGGATTCCACGTCATGTCGTGACTGGATGAGAGAGAGAGAGAGAGAGAGTGACGATAACCTGACGGTTGGTGTCGTTGCGGTGGTGTGCCAAACAGGCTCGCTGACCCAATCAGCGCTCGAAGACGCGTTCCTAGACATGGCGGGCTCACGCTTGGACGCCTCAAGTGTGCTGCTCAGCAGTCGCTTCTCGATGAACGCGTCCCGCCTACGCGCAGCAGACCCGTCGGCTGAGGGAGGAAGCGATCGCTCCACACCATCGTAGTTGGTCCCTCCGCTCGCCTATTTAACTGCCGAGAGGAGCTCAACAAGAACGAAGCCAGTGGGAGGAGGCTGTCGTGTTGTTTGAACAGCTCAGCTCAAGCCTCGATCCGTAGTGGCAGGCGTACACGACGGTAGTGCCTTCCCCTCCCTAAGCCCCTCTCTCCTCTCCTCTTCTTCCGCCTCAGGCTCCGACTCCTGCTCTCTCTATGCCTTCGAGTCGAGGTTCTTCGCCTGCTCCTGGACCTTGCGGCGCTTGGCGTCCTCACCCTCTTTGAACTTGGCGTAGCCGTAGAGAATGCCGCCAACCATGCCGAACGTCACGTAGATCGCTGTGTCGGACTGGAGCGTCTCACCGAGCAAGAGCACGCCGATAAACGTCGTCGGGATCTTGTTGAGCCCGCCCACAGTCGCGTACGTGGTCGCCGACGTCGACGAGACGCACCAGAACGACGCGAGGTTGAGCCCAACGCCGACGACGCCGCTGAGGAAGAGGAGGATCGCAAAGTTGAGGTTCCCAAGCAGCGGGTTGCTCCACACAGTGAACGCTTCGCCATTCAGCACCATCGGCGGCGCGAGCAGTGGGAGCGAGATGAGGTTGTTGTAGAACGCCATGCCGAACTTGGAGATCTTGAGCGACGACCGCGACGTCGCGTAGCGCATGTAGAGCACGTAGCCGGCAGTGGCCGCACAGTTAAGGAACATCCAAAAGTAGCCAGCGAGCGTACTCGTCGACGCGTGTTTGCCGCCGCCCACGTCGCTGTACGATGACATGACGGCGCCCATGAGCATGATCCCGAGGCTCGCGATCACGAGCACGCCGACCTTTTCGTTGAAGAGCTTCCACTCGCCCACGACGATGATGATGTTCGTCACGTTCTTAAACACCGTGACAATGTGAATCGGGAGCCCCGCAGTCGCCTGTGTGCCTGTGTAGAGCATCGCGACAAAAAAGAACGTGACTGGGGCCCACTTCTTCGCTGTCTCGCTGTTGTAGTTGTCGTACGCGACGAGCTTGCGGTTCTTGGCGAGCTCGAGCACGAGCACAGCGATCGCTGCTTGTGCGAACACGATGAACATCTTTTGCTCAAAGCCAAAGTACTTGCGGCCAACGAGGTACCGGTTCGCCAGCACCATGATGTTCGACATGAGGCTGTAGACGACGCACGAGAGGATGGCCATGAGCAGCGACGCGCGCACTTCCTGTTTCGCCTTGTCGCTCATCTTGGAACGGCGGGGTTGTGGAACGGGGCGCTTCCAACAAATGGACGCGACGGCGCTCGAAGCACTGCTGGCGGATGAAGCGCTCGCTGGCGAGGGGGATATCAACTGCTTTTATACTGACTTTTTCCGAGGACGAATTGGGGTGATGGAAAATGCTCAGAAGTACCCCTATTTTCATCACTACCAATTATCCCTTGCAGATTAAATACAGACAGCGACGAAAAAACACGCCCACACTCATTTGTGATGGTCTCCAAAAATATTATTTCTAACCAATGAAATTCGTTTACTGTTCACTGGTGCTGAAAAAAGATAATCAGGCCGGTTTTAGCCACCATGGACACGACGACGACGACGAAGACGACCTCGACGCGCGCCTAGCGCTCATACACCATCCAGCGCAAACTGGAGGTGTTCAGCATCGCTGAGCAGGAAGGCGTGCGCGAAATGGGGGTCTCGCGGCGTACGGTCAGGGACTGGGTCGCTGTGACGGGGGTCACACAGCACCTTGCGAGGAAGCGTTGACAACGCGGCGCTCCGTGCCCGTAACTCCCAGATACTATGTCCGAAGATAGAAGCTTGAGCAAAACGATGTAAATGTAGAACACGATGGCGAGCTGGGGCCATGTCCATTCTGACAACACGTCACACAACATTAATCACGATGGTACCATCCGCTGCCCTATGACAGCAGAACACTACCTTTTGATTCGGCTGCTTCTAAAGGGTGGCTGCATATCAATGGAAGGAGAACACCACCAAAAGCTTTGGGCGCTTTTCAAGGTTACTGTACGACCAATCTACGACAGCAGATTGGTCCTCTTCAACGTCAACTACAAAATGCAGTACCGTTCAACCATACCTACATCAACACCACCAAGGACAAAAAGGCGTATCAAGAAATTCATAAAAACCATAATTCACTGGCTTTCGCGGGAGGATGCGGACGGACAAGCAAGGCGAGCTAAGCAGGACGAACAAGAACTCAGCTATCAGTGTGCCGGCTAAGATTCCTATTGCTGCCCGTGTGCTTGGTGTGACGAAGCGCGCTGCCGTTTCGGAGACAAGCAAGCACGTACCGCTTCTGTCGGAGATCGCGGAATGGCGAGTAAGAGAGCCGTCGCGGCCCCGCGTGCGAAAGGCATCAGCAGCGACAACGGCAGCGACGATGAAGGAAAGCCTGCGGTTAAGTCCGAAGAAGGCGGCCCGCAAAACGCGTGGCCAGGGAAGGCCGGCTGCTTGGGGCCAGAAACCCATCGACCATCTGAGTCCTGGGATTAGCCCTAGGAGATGGTGAGCAAAGAGCCCTAGGAGCGACAGCCTAGGACGAGGAATTCCTAGGATATGTCACCTAGGATAGCAGCTCCCAGGAAGGGTTGCCTAGGATAGGTAGGTGCCTGGGCGAGCAAGAAATCCAGGCTAGATCACAGGAAGTGCTCCCTAGGTAAAGTGTCAGCCAAGGGTTGCGCAACCAGGTCTGAGAGCCAGTGGGTTAATGCTTAAGGGGAGAGTCCCGGCCTCAGGTTAGAACCCGAAGGACTCCTCAAAACAGATCGCAATTTGCCTCCAACCGCACAAGTCCCTCCTCGTCCAAGTCCTCCCTCCTGCAGAGCCCGCACCCACCAACCTGCAGTACGTTGTGTGGTGCGAGCACGGGAGTCCAAGGAATCAAGCTAAGTGCTCCTATGTGTCGGTGTGACCAAGCGTGACCAGGTGTGCCGTGCTTGACTGAGTGAGTGTGCCTGTGTGTGGCGAGTGGCGGTTTCTCAACAAAGCGACCCCGGCTAAGCACTTGGACAAACACCAAGTCTAGCCCTTCATATTAACAGAGTGCGAATGAGATTGAGAGTGCGGGCGAGAAACGGTCCGCCCAGGAGTGTAATAGGAGTTCAGGCACGAACTTGGACGTGAGTGCTGCCTACACCAGGCAAAACACCCAGGCGACAGAGTCGCAAAGCCCTGAGCGTGCAGGGGTTATAGAACTTTGTATGTGTGAAGGACGCCTTGGTCTTTAGACTGCCGTGTGGAGTGCGAGTGTGTGCGTACGTGTCACCTGGCGTGTCTGGAAGTTTGAGAGCCACAGTCGTGTATGGGAAACCAGCGTACCCCACGCCCGAGCGCTCGCTCCGAAAGAGCTACAAAAGGGGAACACAAGTGTGAGGTACTAACCAGCAGATCCAGGAGGCCAGAGTCGTTTACTTGCCAAGGGGTGCGTGTGCGTGTGCTCTGAGTGCAAGTTCGCCTGACTCCCTGACTCGAACCCAGGATACGTTCACCCCGTCGTATCTCTGGTAGCAAAGCTCAGAGAAAGGAGAAAACTACAGCCCACTTCGTCACATTGGCCTGGGCAACGGCTCAAGTGTCGAGTTATTCTCGAACTGATTGCTGGTATTGCAACGACTCCGAAACAAGTACATCCATGGACGTTAAGTGAGGCATCTGCTTATCGCGATGAATCGGACGATTGACGGTACCTGGCAGCCACGCGACCGGTTCGCTGCGGAAGGCTTCGAAGACCTACTTGACTACATCAACTTATTTAAAAAGTGTCAAGCCGACAGCGAAGGAGGCGAAGAGCGAACACTGGAAATGTTGGCGTTTTTTCTGCCGACGATGACTGGCTCTGTTACGTTGAAGCCCCTGCAGTGCGGCTTCCCTGTTGGTTATCGCTAACTATCTCCCGAATCCCGTGCTGGAGAAGTTTTGAAGGAAGCATTCGTCAACTAAAGTGGAAGGTATCAGCTGGCAAGATTTGACGAAACTAATAGACCAATGTAAAGTTCTCCAAAAGAAGGTAAGCATGGGCATTTCGTTTGAAAATGGCAAGAAGAAAGTCAATAATAGACCCTCTTCTTGCGGTAGCAACATTGACTTGGAAAAAGCCCGCCAGTCCCCCTGCGTGTATTTGTGTGGGGTTTCGACTGCCTGCAATGGCCGCATGTTCGTCCTCGTTGTGGCGAATGATGGTGACATAACAATGCACGATTCGATGGAGAAGCAGCCTCGCCCTCTTCATAATTGAAATTATTAGTGGGTGATCCGCTGAAACTTCATTGTGCCCTGCCTTAAAAACGCCCATAAAACGAAATCGCCTGAAGCTTTTCCCCCCTGTTTTTATAGCTGACAAATCGAGACCTTTTTGGTTTCAAACAACACGTTTTCTTAGAGTGTAGGTGCTCACTTTGCTATCAAAATTGCCCCTTTGGTTTGGTTTTGGAGAGTCTTACTCTTTCCCAATCCCGCATTCTCCCTCAGTCTTTTCAACCATTCGCTTGTAAAGTCGAGTCGAGTGGAGTTGGTCCCCGACCGACCCCGCTTGGAGCTCCTCAAAGCCTTTATCCACCACTTCTGGTCGCGCCGAGGCGCGAGGTCCTGTTATCAGCCACAATTAAAGCTGCAAGTGTGATTGTAATCAATCGATTACATAGTGGACACTTTGTCAGCCACGTCAGCAACTAATCAGTCACAGATTCCCCGCGAGCTTCGCCCCTTCAAACTCCCTCTTTGAACTCTCTCTTATGCTCGACTCACTCACGCTCGACTCACTAACACTGTACTGGTACCCACCCACGATCTCATTCCATGCTCATATTGCGCTCCGCACTCCGTTCTACTCTCTCGAGTACCCTCTCACAGTGCGACGCGATCCCTCAGCGACGCTACCAATGTTTTTGAGTCCAACCCAGATGATTACGTTTTGGGTGCGCACTAACCGAACACGATAGATTACGTTTTGGGTGTGTATTAATGCAGCTGACCCGAAAAAACTATCGAGAATTGCAAAAAAATGGAACGTTACGTTCCTTGTTGGGACAGACAACGGACACAGCGACAACAAATATATGAATGCAAACGCGTTTGAGATACTGTACAAGTAATGCATACAAGTTTGAGATACTGTGCTTACTTGTATTGTATGTAAATGCAAAGACGACTTCTCTTGTATTGTAGTTCAAGTGGCTTCGTTGATGCAGCGAACTCAGCGTTAAGTATATAAGTGTGCGTATGATAGTTTTGCGTGGTATGACTTACTGATGTGCGTGTTGAATACCCGCTTCCAAGTAGCAAGTCAACGTTTGTTTCAATTAGCACATGGCCTATGCGGATATCTACGTGTTAATCACACTGCCCTATCGTTTAACACCCAGTCTCTAAGTCAAGGAGGACAAAAAATCGGACAAAAAATCGTCAATTCTTATTTAAACACAACGAAAACTTGTGTGCAGATGCCCCAGGTTCTGGAGACATGGATGCACGTGTTTGCAGCCTCCCCTAAGCGTCACATACAACAGCATTCACATATCACGAAATCTTGAGGACTCGAAAATTACTTTTTCAGATGCCAGTGAGCCCAACAAGTCGCAATATAAGAGTTGGGAAAGTGATCCATCATCTTGATCAAGGTGGTGCGTACATGACGTAGTGCTTGCGAGTTTTGGTCATTTAAACTGTGGTTGCGAAATTGCTATGAAGGTGACTTGTGCGTTCTGGTTGCTATATATTGCAGGATTGTGAGATTTGTCTGAACTTTTGTACTTTCTTCTTCACTTTGGATACATAGAGTGCATAACTGTCAAGTCACGAGCCAAAAACAGTGCCGTGCTGCGTCTGGTGAAGCTCTGGAACTTGAGCCTTAAGGCATGGATTACCATGATGTAGACCTTGATGAAAAACGCCTTATAAATGACAGACTAGTTTCCACTCTTCCTCTCTTGTCGCTCAGGTACTAAAAAGTAAAAGACGACGCCAGCCAGAATTTTTGCATGGAGATAATGATACAAAACAGGCTTTCCGTTTTGGTAGCTTTTTCGGTGACAGCAGGGCACAACATCTTTCAACACAAGGGCAGATAGAAGAGTAGTCGGAAATATAAACCAAACATTTCGGGATGTCTGCCTAGGACGGGCATTTCCGTAAAAGGGAAAGAATTGTCTACCACCCCCGAAGAAACAACAATCTCGCCAAAAACGTACCATTTACAACCGATTAGTCTGTGGATTTGTGAATGTTGCATGATTGTTTCCTGTACGAAACTAATATTAGGAGATGTTTTCCGATGACGGACGTAGACCTCGCTGATCTGAGCAGTATTTGATTTTTTCACATTTAACTACTTTGTATTGGGCTTCGCCTCCATGACTCAGAGGCTGGGTGTTAAATATATATATATCTGACAAGGCCGCGTCGATTAATATTTACTGTAAGTGCGGGATCGAGGTTTATGAATTAGAGCTGATGGGTTGATATATGATTAAAAGTGACTTTCCAGCTGAATAGCGTACTGGTAAAAAAACACCCACCAAATCTTCCACAATTCCATGCATACTATAATTTTCGGCGTGGTGTTTGCATTGGGTTGGCGTGATGTCCATCTAGAGCTTCATGCAAAGCATCGCGTCACTAAATGCTGTGGATTCTTCGCAAGCGAAGCGTGTGCACTTGTTGGGCCGGACACAACTTACGAATACATCATATCATACATTAATATAAATTAAAAAGAGACGTGTTCAATACTTGAGTTTATCACTATTAGAACTATAAAAAATGCCGTGCAACCGCAACAACCAGTCGTACACCTCAGCATCTCCGACTCTCATGCCCGCTAAACAATCTTAACTATGCAGCTAGGTGGTGCGGTGTTTTGGTATGTAGTACATAGCTATCGCCGAAGCATTGCCTCGTTGACCTCACTCATCATGATCGAAGGCACGTAAGATGACTGGTGGTCAAGAAAACAATCAAGAATTAGAAAAATGCTGTTTCATTTTCCGCGACCGAGACTCGCTGTTTAGCGCGATCTGAGCCAAAATATGGGCGTGTTTGAAGGCTAGCGATGGCGTAGGCACATTGGAAATAGTAATGATCGCAATTTTGGAAAAGTACAGCTCGCAGAGCTCCGTGTAAGATTGCTGTTGACGAGCAGCGCTCGCTGCCTGCCGAGAGAGCCCACTGATGTTACAGTGATATAATCGAGTAAGAATAAAGTGATGCTAGTAGCTATTAACAAAATTAACAAAAAGGTATGCAATTCATACTCGTATATTATGTTCTGCATAAAATATCCACTCGTGGCTTGCTAAGCGCGAATGCACAAAAACTCCGTAAAATTTGCTTTACACGGGGGTTGGTTTTGCATGCGAGCCTATTATATATAAACAGCGCATCTTAATTCACCTTAGTTATAGGGGGCTGATAGATCGACACCCCCAAATTACTAATTCGACACCCTCTATATAATAAGCTAGTAGAGAAGAAACCGAGGGAGTGAAATTATTTGAATGAAGCCGCGCCATTCCATAAAAAGCACGATGGTGGCAACAAC
>JAASFJ010001242.1:0-10724 GCA_023333755.1 Globisporangium uncinulatum
GTCCGCACATGCGCGTCGTGTCGACCGAGGTGATCACCGAGGCGCGTGACGGCCGGTACCCGTCCGACCACTACCCGATCCAGGCCGAGTTCCTCTTCCCGAGCACGACGGAGCTGCCGCCGCCGTCGTCAGCGTGAAGAGTGGGGTGGGTGTGATTGAAAGGACCAACCCACTGGAGTATATTACGTCGTACTCCAGTCAGCTCTTCCGGATATGCATCACCAGTAAGAGTACAGTACATGCAAACTGTGGGCGATTGGGACTGTGTCGGAAGGGTCAGTCGACGCGCCGTTTGGCGCAAAGCGACGCCTGTTGCTGCATTCCCAGTCGTTCTCTCCTTTCTCTCTCTCTCAATCTCTCCTTCGCTGACTGCTGAGGTCATGACGGACGTGGGCGCGATCTGGAAGCAGATGCAGCAGGAGACGACGCCGAGGCACCGCGCGGCCGCCGTCGACCGGGTGCTCCGGAAATCAGTCGCATCCTCAACGACGCCAGTACCACAGACGAGAGTCACTCCAGTCATATCTGCATTGAAAGCAGCTCCGAGAGTAGCCCCGACGGCCGAGTACTCGCAGCCCTTCAGCCTGCAGCGAGAGATGAACCGACTCGCGGACGAGCACGGGAGCGTCCGCAAGAAAGCGGCGCTAGCGCTCGAAACCCACTTCCTCAGTGCGCACGTCGACGCGACGAGGGAGCCTTGCACGAACGACAGTGTAGGCGACAGCGACAACGGCGCCGACGTGTTCGCAGAGATCGCCAAGTCGCTCTTCAAGCGCTTCAATGACCCGATCGAAAAGGTGCGTGACGTGTGCGTGCGCCTCACAACGCGCTTCATTCCACACGAACGGGACCTCCTGCGCTTCCTGCCCTACCTCCTCTCGGCGGTCACCGCGCGACTCGACTGCCAGTACGCGTACGACGAGCAGCAGCAGCAGTTTTCGCGCGACCAGTTCCTGCATGACGCGTTCAAGCGTGGTCGCGTGTTTGTCGACGCGCACCAGGTCGCGCGGCTCCCACCGGGCGAGCCGTCAGAGGAGATACGTCTGCGGTTCCTCGAGCTGCTGACAGCGCTGCTCGAGACGGCGTTCGAGCGCCACGCGTCCTCGCTCCTGCACGCCTACATCTTCGACATCCTCGTTGTACTCGTCGGTGGCGTGCACGACGCGTTCCCAGACGCGAATGTCTGCGCGTGCGCGACACTGCGCGTCTTGAGCGACCACATGGTGTCGGTTGTGAAGCACTTTAGTGTCGCGCTCGTGCGCGCAGTGACGCCGTTGCTGCTGCACCGACTCGCACGCGTGCGTGTTGCTGCGATCGACACTGTGCGTGCGCTTGTGTCGTGTCCGAACCGCGACAAGTGCAAAGGCAGCGGCACAGAAGCGATCGTGGACTTGCTTGGCCACCGCGACGACAACGTGATCCCAATCGCAGCGTTCTACACGACCGAGGTGCGCGTGAACTACTTTGCGCGGCTGAACCAGGACGCGAACGTGGGTGTGCGTGCCGCCTTCTTTGCGATGGTCCGCGACTGGATCACGAACCTCCCGGACCGGTACGACCACGAGTCCCGCTTGATGCCGTACCTGCTCAGCGCTGTGAGTGACAACGACGACGCCATCGCACGCGACGCTGTTGCGACACTCGCACGCCTCGGCGACCGGTACGAGCAGGAGCACGGCGCAGAAGTGCTTGAGCTCAAGCAATACGGCGTCGACGGCGCGAATCCGAGCTACAACTACACCAAGCCGCTGCCAGCGCCGTTCGCAGCCACAGGTGGGCGGCCGTCGCTCGGCACGCGGCTGTACGTGCGCGGCCGTGCGCGCCGGTTCCTTGTCCCAGTGCTGCGCGAACTCGGGAACTGGCAGTGTCCGACACGCTGTCATGCAGTGCGACTTCTTACGAGCATCGTCGTGTACTGCGAAGAGACGATCACAGTCGACGTGCACGTACTGTTGCAGACGTTGCTTCGCGAGTGGCGATCGCCGGACCTCGCGAACGATCTGCAGGTCGTCGCGGAGCTCGTCGGCCGGTTCGTCGCGCCGGTCACTTACCTACCGCTGCTGCTCGCACGTGTCCGCGGCGAGTCGGACGTGTCAGTGTCCGGCGGCGTTGTGTCGCCCGAGTCGACAGCAACAGCGATCGAGGTGCTGCAGCGCGTGATGGACGGATCGCTGGACAAGACGCTGCTGCCGCACGTCTCCGACGCGCTCGAAGCCGTGACGACGAAGCACATTCTGGACTTTGAGCACGCTGGCGTCAAGCGTGCAGTGGCCACTGTCGTACAGCAGCTCGCGCGTTTGCTCGAGCGTGAGGAGCTGTTGGGAGGCGGTGCTGGCTGGCTGCCAGCTTAGCTTAGGTTGAGAGCTCACTCTTGTGTTGCAATTGCTGGCGTTTCTGGTGCTGGACTGTGGCGGTACAGGTCGCGGGCATGAGACCGTGTCGGCATACTTTCTGCAGCACGGACGCCTGACGACTATGGAGCGCATGTACGACCGCCTCTTTGAGCTGGCGCTCGTCGTCGCGAGCGCGCAACAAAGCGCCGACTCGGTCGCGTGGTACGACGCCATTTGCGTCAGTGTGGTTGGTGGTTGGGGTTATCTCTTGAGGGAACTTTGGCTTGCTTGCTCTTCTCGTCACATGGGTTCTCACAGCACTGTGGGCTTGTGCAGTGCGACGGCAGCACTCGAGGCACTCAGGAGACTCGAAGCCCACGCGACAATAGTCGACCTCATCGACGCGCACTTCCCCACGAGCTTCGAGCGTGTGGCGGCCGCACTAAACGCGATTAGCGTGGTTCAGTGGACGCGAACGTGCGCAGAGCAGGCGCTGCTCGAGGCGCTGCTGCGAGGCGCGAGTGTCGCGACGGTGCTCACAGCAGTATCGACACTCGAAACGCTGTTTGGTACCGAGCTTTGTGCGATTGGTGAAAGCAGCATAGAAGCCCCACACACGACCAATGCCAAGCCCACAATCCGCACGGTCGCGTACACGAACGCGCTCCAAGAGCTGATCGTCCGCGTAGAGTTGGAGCTGGAGGCGCCGAACAAGCAGCCCACTGCTCCGGTGGCTCATTCGTTCGCCGGGCTCCAGCGGCTCAAGACGCTCCTGGCCGCCTCGAAATCAACCACCGCGTGATTCCTCCAGCGACTCGATATCGAACATCTCAATGTCGCTCACGACGAGAGACGCAGCTTAGGCGGGTTCGACTGCGGCTACTTGCTGGTGCGTGAGACAGAAGATGGGATACGTTAGATAAGTGAGTGCAAGGGACCCGCCTGCGCGACAACGTTTGGCCATGGTGCCTGCCACGAGCGGCAAGTAATTGAGGCCACCGCGCTGCCAGCGAGCACGCCCGGGGTGACTGAGGCGTCCATTAGCGGGTAGTCCCACGTCGGCTGTAGCAGGCCATGATTCGCGTTGGTCGAAGCAGGCGCGGCCGCTGTTGACTTCCCCTTCCACCTGCTCGAGAACTGCTCAAACGCGTGCGACTTGGTGCAGTGACTGCTCCAGGGCGGCCCGGAAGCGCATCGGGGTCGGCATCAATGGCGACCAGGACGTCCGGCAGCACCCATGGTCCTAGACATGCCCAGTGGGGCTTGCGCTCACTACAGCTCCAAGCGAGCCTGCGACGCTGCCTCCGCCTAGCTGAAAGAGCGCACTCGGACCTGTCTCAAGGAGCCTCCAGAACGCGGCGCCTTCGAACCCGAACGCTCAGGCGATTGGAAGCACGCGACGATTGCTTACAGCTCCTCGCGCAGGTACGGGTGGCCGACGCCGGCGGCCCAGAGTACCAGTACCTCTTTCAAATCGTCGGGTGAGAGAACGAGCGACGACGGCTTCGCGTCACCTTGTTTTGCGACCCGAACGCCTCGTGAAGTCAAAGTCAGCGTACCCACCAGTCTGCTCTCGTGTTGTCCGGTACTTGCAGCAGACGCTTGTGAGTAGATCGAGAAGCTCGGTAGGCGGGGAGCCGTTGTGCGAAGACCCGACGACGAGTGCCTCGTTCTCTTGCGAGCACAGCTCCGAGAGCACACCACAGAGGCGCTGGTACTGAGCACACGCCACGCTGCCATCGTTGTCGTCGCTGTCGTTGTCTTGTCGTTGCTGCCACCAGCGAACACGGCCACGACCGACCGTGTCCATGTCGGTCGTCGGGGCTGTAAAGTCCTTGTCGCCCAGCATCTGGACGAAGCAGCCAGCGTCTGCACAAAGCGGTCTCGCGATACGCATCCTATCGTATCATTGTCGATGGTTCCGAACGTGCGCTCGAACGAGCTGCTGCACGCCGAGACACTGCTGGCCGACAGACACGCGTGCACAATGACGTCTTCGAGAATGTGACGTACGTGAGCACCGAGTGACGGACCCCGCCGAGCTTCCGCGACGACGACGACGTCGACTCTGCCAAGTTGAAGCGCATGAACTCGTCGTAGTCGATCGCACCCGACGTTTTGTTGTCGAACCGGTGCATGAGGCAGCTCTTGATCTCCTTGTCGCACAAGTACCGGTCGACGCTGAGCTCGCGAATTGGAGTCTCAAACTCGAACAGCACGACCTGCCCACTCTCGTTCTTGTCAAAGAGGTGGAACTGGACCTGGTAGTTCCGCTTGCCGTCCAGTCTCTTGGCGCACTTGCTGATCTCCTCGCGTAGAAGCTAGATGGCCTCGAGAAACTGAAGGCTGTCGTAGTGCGTCACGAACTCGTTCTTCATGTTGCGTCGCTCCTGCGTCTCGTGGATAGTCGCGGCGAAGCGTTCGATGAGGATCGCGCCAGTGTAGCCGCCGCTACCGCAGATGACGCCGCTCCACGCCACGACGTACGCGAAGTCCTTGAGCTCGATAGCGCCCGCGTTCTTTTCGAGCGCGAGCTCGCTCACCTCGTTTGTCCGCGCACAAGCACGGCCTGCGAGATGTCAGCAGGCGACCAAACGTCGAGCTTGCGTGTGGTGGACACACATGCGTCAGTGGCCACGAATCCAGAGCCGCAAGCCGTGCGATCGGAAGCACTGAGCAGCGCCGTGGCCCGCGAGGTGTGTGCACTGGAGCAAGTCCCCAGAGAACGGCAAGACGAACGCGTCGAGGCGCACCGTGTCCTCGCGCAACAGCGCAGGCGGCTTCAGCAGTGACTGGTACGTCGACACCCAATCGTACCGGGCCGGTTATCTTGAAGTGTCCGCTCTTGCGGAGCTCGTCAATGGAGATCGTGTCCGCGTGGTAGCGCGTGTCGAGTGCCTTCTTCCTGATCTCGCCGAGCACGCGGTTCGCGAGACCTGAAGCTGGAATCGGGTGGCGCCACACGCTTTCCTCGTCAATGAACAGCTCCACGCCAAGCTCGCGCATCGCGTCAGTGAACATTGAAGGGTTCGCGCAGCGGCTCAATCAGGTTCAGACGCGCTCTTCTCTGGTAGTAGACCACCCACATTGTGGTGCATCTTGATTCTTGAGAGTCGCTGACGGGCCCTTGTACAAGATGCTCTCGATCGCACCTGGACACAGCGTGTCGTACAGCGAGCAGTCCATAGTCCACTGGGGTGACCGATCTGTGCGGTCGTGCGCGTCGGTTCCTCGCCCCAAAGCTGCGCGAGCTCGGGAACTAGCAATGCATGACACGCTGTCACACTGTGCGGTTGCTCACGAATATCGTTGTGTACTGTGAAGAGACGACCGCCGTAGACGCTGCTCCGCGAGTGGCGGTCGCCCGACCTCGCTCGCTGGAGGGAGGCCCTGTCGGCGTTCTCTTTGGTAACACGGACGCCTGCCGACCAAGGAGCGCGTGTACGACTGTCGTCGCGCTCGTGCAGCACTCGAGGCACTCAAGAGACTCGAAGCCCACGCGACAACAGTCGACCTCATCGATGTGCACCTCCTTACGAGTTTCGAGCGTGTGACGGCCGCACTGAACGCGATGAACGTGGTCCATTGGACGCGAACGTGGGCGGAGCAGCTGCTGCGAGGCGCGAGTGTCGCGACGGTGCTCGCACCAGTGTCGTCACGCGAAATGCTGTTTGGCACTGCGCTTTGTGCGATCGGTGGTAGCAGCCTCAAAGCCCACGCATGACCGACGCCAAGCCGACGAGCCGCACGATCGTGTACGCAGTCGCACTTCAAGCGCTGCGCGTGCACGTCCAACTGATGGCGCTACCCAAACATTCGACGGCTTCGCTGGCGCTTTCGTCCACTAACGCGCTCAAGCAGCTCCAGGCGCTCCTCGCATCACTAGTGGCCACACACAGTTCGCAACCAGCAGCAACTGACGACGACAACGAGATCTACTGTATTTCTCCCTGTGGGTGAAGTCGGAACGTAAGCGCGCTCGCGTCTGTGCGTGTGACCTGCTCCTGTCTGGGGCGGCAACCAGCGCGCACTCACTTGTCCTTCTTGCTCTCTTCAACTGCGGCTTCGACGCTCTTGCGCTGTTGGAGCCACTTGGTGCGCACGACCAAACTCCAGACAAAGCAGAGGGGGAAGGGCAGCAGTGTGACGAAGAAGCCCTCGACCGCCGGCGTGTAGAAGTGCAGCACGAGCAGCAGCACAAAGAGCGCGCTGAAGAAGCCGTAGACGCCCGCCACGAAGTTGTAGTTGATGGACTCGGATGGCGCGAAGATGCCGCTCATGGTGCCCGGTGGAGGTGCTTCTTTTGAGTTGCTCGGACTGGAAGGGAACGCGATGCTTTTTGTGCGTCGGATTCGCGAGTGATAAAAGCGAGGGAATGCGTACTGTGCACACCTAAAATAGACCCCACGCACTTGAAACGTCATTCTGCTCCATTCTGTAGCCATTCTGCTCCAGTCCGTTGGCGTCCCCAGCTTCCTCCAACCTGCCAGCCCTGTCAGGGACGCTTCTGCTGCTCCACATGCGCCGTCAACAGCAGCTTTCCCGAAAACCACGAGTACTTCGGGAGCTCCGCGTGTCTCGAGTGCTTCCGCTGCTACTGCTTGCGCTGCTGCAAGCTGTTGCTGCTGATGTGTGCGCGCTCTCTCTCTCTCTAATCTTGCTGCAGTGTCCACTCTCGTCTCAGTATCTCATTGTGCGTGCTCCATTTGACCATGTTCCTACCAGACCCATTGCACGAGACCTCGTGTATCACGCATCACCAGGCGCCGAGATTGTGATCACGTTGAAGGGCTTCAGTCGCAGTGGCGTGGAGGTCGGTTCTAGCACGGACAGCTCGGTGGACAGACCGATGGCTGGTTCAAAGCGCACGAAGCTGACGGCGAGCGCGCTGCAATGTAGCTCAGCGCGATGATCACGTCGCTGCCGCAGAACGGACAGCTCTTCCAGCTCTCACAGGTGTTTAGCGCGTACGGCTACGAACCCAAGCGCGACACGGTGCCGGTCACGACAGTCCCATCGACAGTCACAGGCTCGAAGAACCGCGCGATCTTCGTGCGCTCGGTACTGGGCGGACCGCCACTGCACTCCAAGGTACGTACGCCTGCAGCCCCTCCCAGCAATGCTTCAGTGATCATGCTGCAAGTGTCGATGCTCTTGATCAAGCGACATATCAAGCGAGCGTCTGACAACTTTCGAGCATTTGGCGTTTCTTCCTCTTGTTGTCCTTTGCTTGCATCTCTTCACGCTCGCTCTCCTCTTGTTAGTATGCCGAGTTCCGCTATACGCTGACGAACGGTGTCGAGACTTCCAAGGAGGCGACCATCGTCATCACGACCGACGAGCGACTCGTGACTAGCACGTTTGACCGCGATCCGGAAGGCTGGCAGATTGTGGGCAACGGCAACAGCGCGCGGCTGCCGACCCACCAGCCGATCTCGCGCGGTCAACTGCTCAGCTACTACATCTACGGCATCGACGCCGTGATCCACCGCAAAAGTGACGCGGCGAGCGACGACGCTTTGCTCTGGTACTTCAGCGCGCCGGTCAAGTTCCTTGGCAACCAGTGGTCTGCATACGGCGGCAGCCTCGACTTCGTGCTCTCGTCTGCAGAAGGCAGCTTCGACCCTAGCAATCTGAACCGGTTCGGCCGTGGGAACCTCGTGCTGCTTGAGTGCAGCACGTGTAGCATGAACGCTGGGATCACGCTGGCCATGCCACTGAGTACGACCTTCTCGTACGACGGCACGACGACGCAGTTTCGCTTGCCGCTGAATGAACTCGCTGGGTGGGCAAAGGATCCGAAGAACGTGATCTTGCCGTGGACGCAGCCGACGCAGTGTGAGTTTGTCAGCGTACTCTCGGCACTCACGTCGGTGCGGATCCTGGGCGACTTCACGAGAGGGTACGAGAGCGTGGCGCTCGACACTGTGTCGTTACGACACGGCCAAGGCAAACCACTGCGGTGCTACACAAACAGCGCGTAGTTTGTGGAACAAACCATCCTAGTTGTGAAAAACAAGAAAAAACGCTTAATCTCTTTTCCATCACAGAGATTCTCGTAGAAAGCTGGCACACATTGCGAGAGTTGGACACCGCTGGGAAGAGGTAGAATCGAGAATGAGTGAGAAGGCAAAGCTTTGCGAGTTGCTCGTTTGGTTGCCACTAGTTCATGTTGTGACTCCAGTCCGCGTGTTTGTAGTTCACCATGTACAGTATTGCTACAGTCCACGAAGCAGCTTTGCCACCACCCAGGTTTTTTTCATTATGGGCGAATTATTCTGAACATGGGTGTTTGACCAATTGATCCAGAATTGAACAGCGACTCCGCCAATGCCCATAGCATTCAAATTTGACCAGATGGGGAGAAGTTACAATATTTTTTAGTTATTTCGCCACGAAATAGCAATGCAAACACCCCAGTTAATATTGATTAAAGTATGGTTAAAAATGACTCGGTTACATTTTGTATAAATTTCAGTATGTGGGTAGCTAAAAAAGGGGAAACCACCGACTTCGGGTGCGCTTGGCGAGGCCTGGTCGCGACTAAGGGACATTGCTTTGTGTAATATTGACTTGTCATTTGTCCACAGATGGGGTCCGAACGTGAGTTGACTGAACTCGGATCATAGCGATTGATACAATCGCTCAAAACGTGTTGTGGATTTTCAATATAATTATTATCGAGACAATATCGTACTGGAATCTCAAAAATGCAATATTAAATTAATTTTATACTAGTAATTATTATTGAAGATGGAGTGTAATATATATTTTTTCAAGCACTGGTTTGTACTAAGTACACAAAAGAAAGGGTGAGATTCAGGAGAAGCACATACTCGCGAATGGCAATGTCAACGACGAAGGGCCATCAGGAATACGTTCAAGTGATCGAACTCAACGTTGCACACAATGTGCCTACATTGTGTGACAGCTTGATGCCAGATACTCGTGGTGTATCATGGTCGTGGTTGAGAGTGTCGTCTAACAGTGTACAGGAAGCTCGTCAGAGCAAGCGAGAGCAACAATAAAGTCTATGTCTGGAGGATAAGAGTCGAGGTGGTGGCGATGGCGGCGACGTATGGGCCACCACCGCACCCTCGTCCGCACCGCATCGGCCACTTAGCGATTCCAGCACCAAGAGAGAACCAAGAGAGAAGGAACTCACGTCATGCACACGATGCCGACCGAAGATCGCGAGAGGTGGGTGGCTGACAACCCATGCGAGTGAATGCAGTAGACTGTCGTTATCGGTTCTCGAAATGCTCACCGCACGCGTCTATCTGCCGCTGCTGCTTCTTGTGTTTGCTACGACCACAGGCCGTGCAAGCCCCGGAAGCGCCTGATCCTAGCACAGCAGGAAGACCGCGAAGCGGAAGCGGGGATCCGCATCGCATCGCTCTCGCTGCCTGGCGTAAGCGCGTCGTCACCTTTGAAAGCGGGTGCAAGCGGCGGCGGCGATGCCAAGATAGGCGACTCTCCTGTGCGCATCTTCTGTGAAGACTACGTCGACCGCGTCTTGCAATCTGCTGTGCTCTCGGCGACACCACGTCTCTGAGCTGCGTCACCACGCGCCCCTTGAGGCCGACCGGGATATCCGAGTCGATGATCTTTTCATCGCGGCCCACAAGCGCTTTGACGCAACTCGCTGGACACTCCGTTCAGACCGTCACGTCAGCGTCCGCACATCGATCGACACACTGTTGGAAGAAACAGCAGTTGAGGCGCCGACGATCGGCGATCTCATTCGAGGGGATATTTATCAACACTGACCTCATGACATGAGACCATCCCATTCAAAAGTATCCTTATGGTCATTTTGAGGGGTTTTAATCACGTATACTCCAAGATACCTCTTTATTTCAGCTATCCATTGAGTCGCTGCTTGAAAACACTGCAGTTCTGGTTGCTTAGATCGAGTCTCTCGAAAACGTTACATCCTTTAAGTACGAAAAATGAGATTTCAGATTTTGGTATATAAATGTCTAGTAATTTTTGACCTTTCAAATGAGAGTTTGAACTCCCTCAAAACGTATCTGGAACTGTGCCAAATGTGTTCAAATATTAATCAAATTTGACCCATTTTGAATTGATTGTCAACACTGTTTTCTGATTTTCTCCAGTCCGAGTTTTTGGAAGGATTTTATCCACCGAGATTTTCACAAGCAATCTCTGACTCAACTTCACAATTTTACGTAGGTGCTGCTGGTAACGTGAAAGTGAAATCCGCTACGCCTCGACGAGCGATGAGTGATACACCATTCGATAGCCTCGTGTCAGGTGAGTCTGTAACATGTTCTGTGTGCTCGAGAAGACACCTGAGAGCTGAGATATCGTCTCCTATGTGCCCCCAACTCCTTCGAACTGCTGGCATTTTTGCACCTCGGAGACACA
>JAASFJ010001243.1:0-10723 GCA_023333755.1 Globisporangium uncinulatum
ACTCGCGCGTCGCTGGGCTGCTGCATCAGCTCTCGGAGTTCTGCATTCGCGATGCACATCACCTGTCGCGCTCGCCGACGTTGACACCGTGATCCAGTGCCGGTTCCAGGAGACAAGCGCCAAGAGCGACCAGCGCGTCGTTGCGCTCGTGGTCGCGGTGCTGCGTACCGTGCCGGCGTCGTTTGCGGCCCACCGGCTCTCGGACCACGCCATGTGGCAGGTGCTCGAGGTGCTCGAGACGCTCCGCCGCCGGTACGAGCACCGGCATTCCAAGAGACGACGACAACGACGACGACGACAGCTGTCGCGACGACGGCCACCGAGGTTAACGACGACATTAACGACGACAATGACGCCAGCGGACTGCTGCTGGATGAGCGCGTAATGCCGCCACGCACCGGTGCCGGTTTCGCGAGAGCTGACGTGCTCTACCGCGTGACGCGTCGAACGACCGGGACGTGCCGGACGACTTCCCCACTGAGCTCTACGACACGAACGCGAGCGACGCGATCAAGACGTTCGAGGACGGCATCAGGCGCGGCGACGTCACGACCGACCGGTGGGATGACATGCTGCTCTAGGCCAGGAACGACCCGCTCAACTCGCGCCGGATTGTCCACTGCCGTCTCGGCGAGTCCAAGAAGCAGAGGCGTCACGAGCAGCAATTGCAGCCACACCAGCACCACCATATGCGTCGACAGCGACCGCATAGTACGCTCAAATAACCAGTACAACATACAGAGGAGGGGCCCACGTACGACGACGACAACGACGACATGGGCGCGGGCGAGTCGTTCGCAACACCGACGCTGACACAACTCTGCGCTGGTGACCAGTACGACCGGCACATCTTTGAGGTCGTGCAACCGCAGCTCGTGCAGGCGTCCGCGAGTGTCTTTAACAGTTTACCACGGCCGCAACAGTGACGACGGCTTCGACAGCGCCGACGGCTCGCGCCAGAGTCCGTGGCGCAAGTACATCTTGAGGCGGTGGTGGTGCTGGTTCGCTCGTAGTTGGTTTACATTCGGGTCTACTGAGGCAGTGCGGGCTCTCAAAGAGACGATCTCACGCTCGCACGCTAACTATTCCAGGAGGAGGCGTGGGTTTCACGTGACGCCAACAATAGCTTCGTTCTGTTCTCACAAGATAGCACAAGGTGCGCAACGCTAGCAACGCCACTCGTCGGGCGTTTGAGACGCCAGCGGCACACAGCACTCAGCAGCGACACAGCGACCGGCAGACTGTTTGACCGCCAGCAGCAGACAGGCAGCACGGCCGAAGGTTAGCCATGGGGCCACAGAGAGCGTACTAAGCCACCAGACCGCTGAGCTGACGCACCGTGTGTGGATGGATGGATGATCGCAGGCGTTCACCCACCCACTTTGCAGGACGACTGCCCTGCTCCAGCTCCCCGCACCTCGCTCCAGAAGACCAAGTTCTCTGCATCATTTCCTTCACTAACGCTCACAGGCGAGTCTTGGGACGCCAAAGAGGTCGACGACTCGGACGGCAGCGAGACCGCGGCGCTCGTCCGCGGCACATCCTTTGCATTCGGCGACTCAAGCTCTCTTCGCGAGCGGAGAGCGCGGAAGATAACGGAGAAACACCAACGGCTCGGGCCGGACGTCGCCACGATAGGCACTCACGACGACGACCGCGTGCAAGCTCGCCTGCCGGCGCAGCCGTTCGGAGGGTCGAGCAAGACCGCGCTGGGCAAGCAGCAGCAGGGGGTGGTGCGGCGAGCAAGCGCGGCCAAAGCCAGCGGCCGGTTTAGCGACCCGCTCGGCATCATGAAGGCCCCACCGGGGGCGACAGCGGGCAACCCGGACGCTGTGAGCGCGACCCTCAACCAGGACCGGGTGAACCAACGTGTGTCGCGGATATACCCGCTCACAGACTCGGTGTACGTTGCGCAGACCAAGAAGACGCCAGTCGAAGTCAAGTTCCACCCAGTCACGAGCCACTTTGTGAACGAACCGCGCCTCGAGAAGCTGTACGAAGTCACGTTCGCGCGCGAGAACTGCCCGCGCTCGTCGCGCATCACCTCCATCTTCCTTGTGCTCTACCTCATCTTCACGGGGTCGAACCTCTCGAACCTCTTCTCGGCGGACACGAAAGTCCGCAACCAGAGCGTGGCGTATTTCCAGCTCGTCTGGATCTCGATCATCCCGGTGCCGTTCCTTATCTACTTGAGTCGACGCCGCAAGTACGAAGTGCAGTTCCAGCGCATCTACTCGGTCGTTGTGCTCTGCTGGAGCTTCTCCATGATCGCCGGCGGCATGTTCTCGATGCTCACGGAGTGGTACAGCTACGTCTCGAAAGACATTGACATCTTGATGGACGCAATCAAGATCTCGAACTCGACGAGCACAATCTACTACGTGAACTCGACCATGAACCCAGCGTGGCAGTTCAAAGCGATCTCAGGCTCGCAGATCGACGTGCTCAAGAGCTACACCAGCGAAGTGCTGCTCCCGTCCGCGACTATGAACATCAACATGCTCCGGCTCATGCTCGTGTTTGTGTTCGTGCCGCTGCTGCGGATCGACACGGTGCACTTTGCGTTCATTGCGCTGCTCACGTGCCTCTCCTACATGGGGCTCACGTTTGTCTACTACCCTGTCACGGACTCGGGGCCGTTCATCACGAACCGGATCCTCGTCATTTGCTTCCCGATCGTCTTTGCGCTCGTGATGCTCATGCGGAACCGGGACGTCGATCGCGTCATTCGACAGGACTTCCTGCACGTGTGGGCAGTCGAGCTCGAGGCGGAGAAAGCGACGCGCGAGAAGAACTTGATCGCGGAAGAGAACCGGAACCTCAAGAAAGAGCTTGCGCAACGGGACAACGACTTCAGCTTGGACTTGACCTCGCCGCTCCACTCGCTGCTCGCGGAGCTCAAGTCGTTTATCGACGACACGGACATGAGCGACGAGTCGACGAACCGCGGCATGGCGATCCTACGCAACCTCGCGAAGCTCGACACGAACTTGTTCATGCCGGACATTGGCGCGCAGATGAAGTCTGAGACAGAAGTGGACACGGACACAAAGAACTGGGCTCTATCTGTCCTGGCGCGGAAAGACTACGCGGGGATCCGGCGTGCAGAAGCCACCGTCTCGCTCAGTTCGCACTCGAACAGCGACACGCGCAAGAGTCTACACGACGGACCGAATAGCACAGGAGGGTCCCAGTCGCTCGTCGCGCCGCTGCTCGCAATGCCGAGCTGGGAAGACGAGACATCGAGCGCAGTGAAGCACCGCATCGAAGTAGACGGGTGGGACCTCGACACGATCAAAATCGCCGACGTGACCCGCAACCGGCCGCTGATGTACGTCACTGCCGCTATGTTTGAGATCCACGAGCTCCACGAAGAGTTCCGCATCGACCGCATCGTGCTCCGGAACTTCCTCTTTATGCTTGACGAAGGGTACTTGACGAATCCGTACCACAACAGCAGCCATGCAGCGGACGTTGTCAACTCGGTCAACTACCTCATCACAGTGCTCTCGGACGGCCAGATCCGCGACTCGCTTACGAACCTCGAGTTCTACGCTGCGCTCGTAGCCGCTGCGATCCACGACTTTCGGCATCCAGGCAAGTCGAACAACTACCTTATCAAAGCCAAGCACGACCTCGCAGTCCAGTACAACGACCGCAGCATCCTCGAGAGCATGCACGTGGCCGAGACGTTCTTCATCATGCGGAACCCGCTCTGCGACATCTTTGGTCGCATGAAAGACAAGCCGTACCGCGAGATCCGGAAAGCCATCATTGAGATGGTGCTCAGCACGGACCTGTCGATGCACCTCCAGCTCGTTGGGAACCTCAAAGCGCTCATGCTCCAGGATGCGAACGCAGGCAACACGAACGCTACGACGCGTGCTGTGACAGACCCGATGATGATCATGAAGGTCGTGATCAAGTGCGCCGACATTGGCCACGCGGCGAAGGAGCGCAAGCTCCACGTGATCTGGTCATCGCTCATCATTGAAGAGTTCTTCCTCCAAGGCGACGACGAGCGGGCCACGAACTCGGACATCTCGCCGTTCATGGACCGGCACTCGGAGAACAGCGCCAAGGTAGGTTATGTCGGATCGAGAGGAGAGGAGATGGGTCTGGTCACAGTCTTGCCTGTCTGGTCGAGTGTCTGACGCTCGCTCGCTCACTCGCACGTTCGCCGTCTGCGTCGCAGAACCAAGTCGGGTTCTTCGAGTTCATTGTGCTGCCGTTCTACGAGACCGTGTCGCAGGTCGTGTTTGACAAGGACTTTGCAGCGATCCACAGCATCGCCAAGCAGAACTACAACCTGTGGAAGGAGTCGGACCGACGGCAGCTCTCGTCCATCGACGCGATCAAGCACGAAGTCTTCCTGAACGACCACGTGCAGGTCACATAGCCACCAGCGATCGTGCGTGGCGTGTGCATTTCGATAGAATAGGTAGACAACCAGACAGACCCTCACCAACCTGCGAACCTGCTGCCGCTGGTTGTCGTCGTCCACAACCAGTCGAACAGTCGCAGGCGCCGCCTTCCAGTTTCCATACGATAACGCTCATAGATCTTGATCCTCCTTATCAATGGTGAATGGCTCCACACGCCAAGCGCGACACTCGGAGTGTGTGTATGCGTCCACAGCATGTATGGACCTGAGCCAACATCCTCTCGCTCCTGAGCTTACTGCAGGAACGTCTTGGCGAGCACGACAGCCTCATCCACATTCTCGACCGTCTTGGCCTGGCCCGTCGCGTTCAGCGCGTCCTTGCCGCCGCCCTTGCCGCCCATGACCGCCATCGCGTGATTCACCCACTGGCGCGCGTCCAGGCCTTTCGCGTCCGCATGCTGCTGACTCACCTGCGTGAACGCCGCCGTCTTGTTCGCGTCCGTGTCAACGCTCACAATCATAAAGCTGCCGTGTGGGAGCACCGCCGTCATGGCCTCGAGCATGTCGCGGCCGAGCTTCGCGTCCGTGCCCACGTCAAACTTGACCACGACCACGTCGTCACCGGCTGCTTTCGCAGCTTCTGCAGCCGCCGACGCGTCCCGAGCGCCGTTCGCAGCACGGGCCGCCGCTGCCTCCTTCTTGTACTTTTTGATACGCTCGACGAACGCGTCCACCTGCTTGCGGAACTTGTCTTTCGTCGGCAGCGAGATCAGCGCACTGTCGAGCACAGGCTTGAACGCTGCGACGCTCTCGACCAGCTCCAAGCCCGCGAGCTTGTCGATTGCGTCGACTTGCGCCTGGAGCTTGGCTGCACGGGCCTCGGCCGCACTCGCGAGCTCGCCCGTGTACGCCGACACGCGGCGAATGCCCTTCGCGACTGCGCCTTCTTCGTACAGCACAAACTTCTTGGCTTCCCGCGTGCGCTTCACGTGTGTGCCACCGCAGAACTCGACTGAGAACGCACTCCACGCGCTGTTCTCTGGGTCCGCGAGCATCGGTGCGATCGCTTGGCCAATCGACACGACGCGGACAAAGTCCGGGTACGTCTCGCCAAACACCGCCCGCAAGCCTTGGATGCGCTTCGCGTGCGCTTGCGGTGAGTTCTGCGTAAACACTTCGAGGTCCTGCTGGATAATGTCGTCGCAGATCGCTTCGACGGCCGCGAGCTGGTCGGGTTTGATCGCTTTGTTCGCGGTAAAGTCAAAGCGCAGCCGCGTCTCGTCCACGAGCGACCCACGCTGGTCCACTGCTGCACCAAGGACTTTCCGGAGCGCAAAGTTGAGCACGTGCGTCATCGTGTGGTTCGGCGCGATCTGGCTGCGTCGGACGTAGTCGACTGCAGCCGTCACGGTGTCGCCGACCTTGACAGCGCCGTGCGTGACGGGGCCCATGTGCAACACGTACCCGGCGTACGACTCGACCGCGTCCACGTCGAGCGCAAAGCCCGTGGCGGTCGATAGTGCGCCCGTGTCGTAGATCTGTCCGCCTGCCTGCGCGTAGAACGGCGTCGTGTCGAGGATGACGCCGACGCGGCCAAAGTCGCCGGCTTTCACTTCGTCCACGAACGCTGCGCTTGTCTCGGTCGTCGTGAAGATCGCAACGACCGTCGCAGCGACTGTGATGTGCCAGTCGTACTTGGGCATGTCGTCCGTCGGCTTAATGTGCTTGCTCGCGAGCGCACTTGTCTCGTTCGCTTCCAGTACAAGCGGACGTGCGCCGCCTGGACCGCCCTTCTTCCGGTCGAGCTTCGAGCGCTCGCTCTGGAGCCGCATCTGCTCTTCGTAGCCCTGGACGTCGACCGTCATCCCGACTTCTTCCGCCATGAGCTGCGTGAGGTCGAGCGGGAACCCCATCGAGTCGTAGAGGAAGAACGCGTCTTCACCAGGCACAACTAACGGTCCGCCGCTCGTGCGAATCCCGTGGGCAATCTTCTTGAAGCGCTCAATGCCCTTGTTCAGCGTCCGTCCGAACGACTGCTCTTCGTCCAGAATGATCTCCTGGACAGCCGCTTGCTTCACCGCCAGCTCTGGGAACGCGCCCGCGAGCATCGAGACGACCACTGGGACGAGACCAGCGAGGAACCCGATCGGCGCGTTCAGAAACTGCTGTCCGTAGCGAACTGCACGGCGTAGAATGCGGCGCAGGACGTACCCCCGGCCGTCGCTACTTGGTACCGCGCCGTCTGTGATGGCAAACGTAAGCGTGCGGATGTGGTCTGCCACGACCCGGTACGCCATGTCCCGCAATGTCGGGTCGTCCTCTCCCAGTTTCCCAGCGTACGCTGGCGCTTTCGTCGCGTGTTTGATCGCGGCAAAGAGCGGCGTGAACACGTCCGTGTCGTAGTTCGACGTCTTGCCTTGGAGAATCGACGCGAGGCGCTCAAAGCCCATGCCCGTGTCCACGTGCTGGCTCGGGAGCGGCACGAGCGACCCGTCCAACTCACGGTTGAACTGGATAAACACATTGTTCCAGATCTCAATCACGTCCGGCACGTCGGCGTTCACAAGCGACGCGGCATCGCGGTTCCCAATGCGGTCGTAGTGGATCTCAGTACACGGTCCGCACGGCCCGACGTCGCCCATCTCCCAAAAGTTGTCTTTCGTTCCAAACGGCAGCACGCGGGCCGCTGGGAGGTACTGGAGCCAGAGTTCGCGGGTTTCGTCATCAGCGGGCAGCGCTTGTGCGTCGTCTCCGCCAAAGTACGTGGCGTAGAGCCGGTTCTTGTCAATGCCGTAGACTTCCGTGAGCAGCCGGAACGACATGTCGATCGCTTCGCGCTTAAAGTAGTCGCCAAAGCTCCAGTTCCCAAGCATTTCAAAGAACGTGTGGTGGTACACGTCTTTGCCGACGTCGTCGAGGTCGTTGTGCTTCCCGCCGGCACGAATGCACTTTTGCGAGTTCACTGCACGCGTTAGACGGGCCATCGGGTGCGCGGGGTCGACTTGGCCGAGGAAGATCGGCTTGTACTGGTTCATGCCCGCGTTGATAAAGAGGAGCGTTGGGTCGTCCAGCGGCACGACTGGACACGACGGGTAGAACGTGTGTGGCGCAGTCGCGTGCTGCACGAAAAAGTCCACAAACGTCTGGCGGATGCGCGCGGCCGGCCAGCCATTGTCGTCGCTGCTGGGGGCGGTCGAGAGCGCTGCGACTTGCGTCTCGAGCGCCGTGAGGCGCGCGTCGGTTTGCGCCATTCCTGTCTCGAGCGCAGCCACGCGATGCGTCAGCTCGTGGGCCATGAAGGGAGAGGGAGGGTGGGGAGAGGAAGGAGTTAAGCGTACGAGTCGAGGAAGAGAGGAGAGAGGAGAGAGGGGAGTGCGGCTGGAGGGGAAGGTGCCTGGGATGAGGAAGGAGCCTGGAGCCGCTCACGACGAGGAAACTTGGAAAGTGGGGGAGGCGACAAGATTGAGTGGGTGGTGCTGGATTTCAAATGGCGTCATTCCCACGTTTTATACTAACAGCAAGATGTGAGTGGGAATAGAAGTCGCCAACAGGATCATTCTGTAATGAAAATCCGAGGCGGTGGTGCAGGGGTGGAAATACTGGACCAAGATCGGGAACTTGGGTCATGTGTGGTGGTGTTGCAGCTACAGTGGTGGCGTTATGAGAGTACACCACTACAGTTGCAATGTATTGGACAGGCCTTGTAAGCTCAGGCTCTGAAAGCCTTCACATTGAAGCCAGACCGAATGACCGAACGAACTTTGAAGTGGTGGCTTTCCCAGCCACAAGAACGAATGACCCGCCACCAACCATGAGAACTCGGGTCAAAACACGTCTCCAACGAGCCTCCTCGTAAAGTTACACAGTGACATTGATCGTATTGCCTGCCCACCAGCTCGAATCGGAAGCCCCCACCGCCGTACTCGACCAACTCTTGCTCCGCGAACCCACTTCGCAGCACTGTCTCGATCATCCAGTGCACCCGCGAGAGCCCCATCACCGTGGCGGGCAGAAGAACGCCTTCGCTCGGCTGGAAACGCTCGCTTGACTCGGGAATCACGGGCGTGGTCTCGTAACACGCCTGCGAGAGTCAGCAACTGGCTGTGGTCCCCGCACGCCTCCGCTTGGATCTCAATGACGCTGTCGCTCTTCTCGTAGAAGACAACCGCACGCCACACGACCACCACGATGCAGTTCGGCTCTTCGTACGGACACAGCACCAGCGTAACTGCAAAGTCTGCGCTCGTGTCGTGAAGCTGTAGTCGCGAGTTGAAGCGCTCCACGTGCGTGTCGACTGTCGTCATCTCTGCGATCTGTATACAACGTATACAGTATACACATCAATCATCTACAGAGAAGTATGACCAGTGGGGAAGTCACGAACGGGGGACCCTACCACAGACAACGCCTCGTCGTATATGCGGCTCAGCACAAGCTGTTTGGACACTGTCACGTAGTCGTGCCACAAAGCACCGCTGGTCGCTGAGATCTCCAGTTGCCCTCCGTCGCGAGCGCGCAGACGCGGCCGCTTCATGCCGAGCTCCAGGCCGTTCGCTGCAAAGACCGCGTCCACTTCTGCGTACGACTTGTCGACGCCAGCGAAGAAAGCAGTGCACTGTACGTGCGACGGTGTGGCGGGCGCTGCATCGGACTCGGCTCGCTGCTGGTGGAGCACGCCCAGAATCGTCTGAGGCTCGCACCGCACCAGTCCATACACGCACACAACAGCAGCAGCGGTGGAGAGAGCGCCCCAGTGAGCACACAGTGTATCCCATCGTAGCAGGACGCCTTCGTTCCTTGCCCCACTGCCGTACCTGTGTGGACGCGGCTGCCTGCAGCACCGTCTCGAGACTCTTGGCGATCTGCAGTTGGTTCTCCAGCACGATCTTCATCTGTGCGTTCTCAGTCTCCGCCCTCGCTCTCGCAGTGCGCTCGCTGTTTGCTGCGTCCTTCCACCTGCTCACGTCGCATTCGAACGACGACCGAGCGCTCGTGCGGCGTTCATTCGCGTTCTGCTTCTGCTTCTGCGGCTGGTGACTGGCATACTTTGTCGCCTGGAGCGCGTTCAGCCGCCTTTCAAGCTCGTCTGCCTGTTGTCGAAGGCGCAGTAGCTCTGCGCGTTGCTCTTTGCGCGCTTTGTTTGGGTCCCACGACCGCGTGCGCTTGGTGCGGCCGCTTTTCCTGGTGCTTTTGTCGTAAAGGAAGCTCTGCTCCTGCGCTCGCGCGATCGCCGTCATGGCTGCGGCTTTCGAATATTCCAAAGCTGCCGACGCGAGCGTTTGCTGCCCTCGTAGATCCTCCGAGAGCTCAGTCGACATCGAAAGAATCGTGTCGGTGGTGCTATCAAGGTCCTCGAACAACAGCGAGTCGAGCGTTTCAGAATCCGTGGTACCGCTGCTGCCACTGACGGTGGTGCTGGAGCTACAGTCGAAACTCGGTAAAAACGTGCGTTCATCGCTGCTCGATGTCTCCTCTAGCAGTGCGAGCAGCGCGTCCACACTGCCGTCGCAGCCGTCGTCAACCAGGAATGTCATGCTGATGTTTGCTTGGCTCCTGTGCGATAAATGGTGATTTGATTGGCAAAGAGAGTCGGGTTTCAGCACACTTGAACTGCACTCACATCCAGGCGCAGTCATTCTTGACAGAAGATCTTTAAAAAAAAGAGCAGAGCTGTACTTGAAGTTCAAATTTAAAGGATCATCGACTCACACAGATCAAAGCCTCTGAGAGCACAACAACTCAAATTCTGCAAGTTGTCAACAACTTGCAGACTCAAGCACTCCGCGTTGCGACTCAAGTAGGACATAGGACAATGCCTATCATGCCGTGGCTACCCGCTACCAAGCTCGTGCTCGACTCTGCTGTGCTTGCATTACCGCGATCTGCTATCCACGACAGCAGCTCTGGGCCGCTTGTCTGCTTCTACATTCTTCATGCTCCGGTTCGCCCTCGAGCGCCATAAACACAGAGAGCCACTGCATGAATGTGCAACCAAGGAGCCAAGGCGGGATATGGCAAGGGAGGGGCACAGCCAGGCATCCATGCCAGTCAAACGACGAATGAGCCAGAGGATGTGCGTATGTATGTCGTGTTGTTATCCCGTGCAGCCATCTCCAGGTACTAGCCCTCGCGACTAACGTACTACAGTCATGCAATGGATCGATCCCTCAACGGCTGAGACGTCGATACGAGTCGAGTCAAGTCGGATCAAGTTAAACCGAACTGAATCGCATCGAGCGTAGCCAACGCTCCGTCTGTTCACGCTGCTTTCGAGGCGAGGAGGCCGAGGCTGGAGAGTAACTCGGTGAGCACCGTGTGCAGCTCGTCGTGGTGCTCGAG
>JAASFJ010001244.1:0-10711 GCA_023333755.1 Globisporangium uncinulatum
CCACATTCATCGGGGTCGACTCGGCCAAGAGTGCACCCTGAGGGATTTTTTTAAATTTATTTTTTAATAATAAACTGATAGCGTTCAGGTAGGCGACCCGGATGGCGTTCACGTTGAACATCGCGGACACCAGAGACAACCATCACGTCGACATCATCTGCCGGAACTCGCGTAAGGTGAGCGGCGCCTCGCCGTTTGCTGCTCTGTTGACGATGTCTTGTGTCATGTCCATGTGCTTCTCCCGCACTACCTGCTTCTTCGACTTGGTGATCTGAGGATGTCCCTTTGTGTTGGTTGCCCGCAAATCGATCTCGAGCTCGCTGTTTGAGTCGTTCCGTATACTAGTTGGTTCATGCAGGGTGCCTGAAGCAGCCGGGACTTGCGCAGCGATGTCGGGTTCTAGATGCGGAGGAGACACCCCCACCCAGTGCTCTGTGTCAGGTTCGTCGTTCGCGTGCTGCCCAGTGTCCGTCTCGATACCAGTATGCCTGGCGTCCGTCTTGACCCATCTTCGAATGCGAGGATTTGATGGGCCACCCCTTCCGAGAAAGCCGACAGCTTTCTTGATTAAGGGACCTCTGGTTTGTTGAGCTTAGTAGACGAAGCGTCGGCATTGGCAATCTTGTCTTGTCCAGCAACCTCAGACGACGTAGAGCTAAAAACGACGCGGACGGGTCGCGGGCGCTGTCTATGTCGGATCATGTCGTCGATATCTCGAAGGTGCGCGGTCCACTCCTTTAACATCACTGTCCCTACACCGGGTAGCCACTCTGCCATAGCCTGGGACACTTGGCGAGCCACTCTGTATTTTTCATGTCCGTCCATGACCGGAGCGGCAGGCGGAATGACAATTTCAGACAATTGGAAAGAGCGGTGTGGTTGAGTGATCGTGTCGTTCCAGATCTCACCGACCCATGGCGGCCCAAGACGCCAACTTGCTGGTATGTCATCGAGAGGGATGATGGTTCGCCCAAACGGGAGTGCTTGCCGAAGGTAAAGAACGTGTCGGCAAGGTAGGAGCATAGTCTGGTTCATTTGGCAGGTACTCACGTCAAGATCAATCTGTAGTGGTAAGGTTGCGTCGTTAGTGTGTGTAGCAACAGTGATGGCCAAGGTGAGTTGCAGCGTCGCGTACCGCATAAAGGGTTTCGGTAAACATGCTGATGACGATGTAGCTGTACATTCCGATCGTACTTTGGTGTTCACTTTACATCGCACGCTCACTGATGCTGAAGTCGTACTCTGGCTCGAGTACGTCGCACGCAAATTAGCTGCATCTCCGTGACGTAGCGCGGATTTTCCCGGAAGCCGACTTTGTTGATCTTTGCCAGGTACTAATCTTGAACCGACAACTGGAGGAAAAGCAAAGTTCCAATGTGCCGGTCGATCACACCATTTAGCGGGGCCCATCTTGGTTCGGGGGCGGTTGTTCATGTTATCGTCGAGGTGCGGGATCGATCCGCGCAGGTACGTCGCCCACAGATCCTTACATGCCAGACAGTTCTTGTGGAAGTTGTCGTCGAAGCTCTCCCACCGAGTGATCTGGTCGATAGCTGCAGTGTGCTTGTCAAAATGGGTCTCGTCTTTGGCGTACACGAGCAGTCGAATCAGATTCCTCAACTGAGGGATTTGGAAGCCGGCGAACCGATACCTCTGCTCGCTCATCTCTAGGTTGAGGTAGTCGATTGCAAGAAAGTTTGGCATGTTGTAGGTATAATATGTTCTAGGTCGAGTTTTTTCTCTAAATTCACAGGGTTAGGTATGTGAGATAACATAAATGACGCGTGGAGATGTGTCACTGAAGGTAATGTTTTAAAGAAAAAGGGGGAAATTTGAATCGCCACCGCACGCGCCATTCGAGAATTTACGACGAAGAGAGCACGTGTCTGCCAGTTCCTGTATATCTGGCTGCACCACTCCCAGGAGCGAGAAAGGCGGGCCGAGCCCTGCTGCAGACAGCTGACTCGTCTGAGTGTGAGAGGCCGCTAACCCAGAGGTAAGAAGGAGGCGTGCTCCCTCGTCGCGCACCCGCGCCACCGGCGGCTCGCCCAAGAGACAATGACGCAGCATACTTCATCCCGCGACTGGCGAGTAGCAAAAGATGCCGAAGAAGGCAATGGCACCGGCGCAGTCGAAAGTGAAGCAGCGCGTCACCGAAGAGAAAGAGAAAGGGCACGGCGACGAAGATACCGCTGATGGGCAAGGGCAAGGGCTAGGGCATGGCTAGAGCGCCAGTCGCCGAAGCGGCGGCAAGCGAGGCTGTGGACGGTGACGTGGCAACGGCAACTGTGGCGACGAGCGAGGGGGCTGTCATAGGGAATGTGAAGGTGAGTGGGTGCTGGTGATGGCTGCCGGTGAAGCAGTAGTGCGTGGCAAAAACTGTGCGTGGCAAGCGATTGCGCCGTCGACGCTGACTGGCGTACAGCACCCTCGAAGCGACACGCCATGCGCGTTTGCGAACGCTCCGCGACAGACCAAAAGTACCGGTACGACGTATGCCTTGCATGTTCTCGTTGCACAACATGTGGCCGATGACAACATGCGTACTTATAACATATGCGCTCGTGAATCACGACCTTCGTACTGAAGATAGTGGGAAGGGCAAGGCGGGAGCAAAGTAGAGGAAGTATCCTGACCGTGAGTCGGCCGACGTGTCGACGAAAGACAGGATCTGCTCTTCCCGCACGTCATGCAGAACCTGCGCTTCATAAGCAATGCTGACTCGCGTGCAACACATGATAGTGCGTCGAAGCTGCGAACTGTGGTGGCGTGATGCAGCGCGCACGTCCATGAAAGGTTACAAGGGCTGTCAGTACTCGCGTTTGGCGAGGGAGAACTGCTTTCACTGTGTAGATTGAATAGCATGGAGTAGTATGTCAAGGACAACCCGCATTAGATAGGAAAAGCCCTTCTTGATGTACACTGTATCAAATGCCTACTGCATGCGGTGCTCACATGTGTCTCTTTGCGTCAGCCATGTGTGTGTCATTCGTTTCCACCCAGACGGACTCATGCGGCACTATTTTTACCTTAGTTGGACTTTTTGTAACTGACAACCTTGTCATTTGCACATGTTGTTTATCTACCATTTTAAGACGAGGTACAGTGGAAAAGCGTCAAACAACACGATAACGCGCGTGGACACAAAAAGTCGCATCCTCGCCACCGGACCAGGCGGCGAAAGGCCTGCTCACAAAGCGCTGGCGGTGGGAGCGAGGGCGAGAGCGGGAACGACGGCAAGGACGGCAAGGACGAATGCGAGGACGATAGCGCACGCGTGGACGATAGCAAGCGTGGCGGTGACTGCGTACGCGGAATAGAGTGGTCGCGCAATTGCGAGTGAGCACGCAGACTATAGCGAGCAAGCGGACGAAAGCTAGCGCGCGGACGAGAGCGAGCAAGTGGCAAGAGCGAGCGAGTGGGCGAGAACGAGCGAACGCGTTACGACGGGAATGGTGGCGAGAGCGAGTGTGGCGGCGAGCACAAGCGCGCCGACGAGAATGAGTGAGCGCGTGATGACGAGAGTAATGTTGAGAGCGAGCGTGGCGGTGAGAGCGAGTGAGGGGGTCATGGGGAGAGCCTCCTCGCAGATGAGGAGTGCGCAGACGGGCAGAGTGAGCAGCGCGAGGAAGAGGTCGAGCTGTCAAATGAAGGCCCGGAAGAGCAGCGTACTTCTTCTAGTGAGTAGGAGGACACATACGACAAAACGATCGGCGCGCGCGATAGTGCTGGCGACTTAGACGACTTTGAGTGTAATTTAATGAGTGTGCGTGAGAGCTTGATGAGTGTGTGCAACAGCATGAGCTTTCTCAATAAATTTAGCTTTAAAATCACTTTTTCAGTACAAAGTGTCAATGACTTGGCTTGCAAGTGTGGTTTCACTTGATGAAAATGCCGTGCTGTGCAGGAGAGGCTCTGGAGTCTATCTTGTTTTCATTTCCGTGTATGATGTCAAATAACGAAGGCGCTAATTTCATCAGGTATGCTTCATAGTATGGCTTAAAATATTAGCAGCCTCGCAGTAATTGGAATGACCTGACCTTCCAGAGACAACAATAACACTATCCAGTTAGAGCGTGATCAAAGCAATTCTGGACTGATTTCTCAAAATCCCTGGATAACCATTGGCTGAAAATGCATGCCAAAATCCGTTCCCCTGTCCATTTGCAGTCTGAAATTGCTGTTTTCGGATCATCTCGTCTAAGTCGCTGGAGTGGGAACGGAAGTTCTGACTAGTTCAGCAATCACGAAAGCGACAGTAAGCAGCGGCGCACAGATAAAGAAGGGTCGCTGGCAAGGCGGGGATGGTGCGCTATTGACACGTAGCGATCACATGCAACTAACGTGAGAATGAACGGATAACCAGCCCTTCTGTAACGGCAGCGCTCGTTGCCGTCGATTGCGCTTCCGCCGTTGCCAAGATGGCGCTCCTACACGGTAAGCGCGTGTTTGGAGAGGTCCCGCGAATGAACGTAAACACGACTACCAGCGGCGCGTTTGAGAGAGCGCTGAAGGCGACGCAAACACTATTGTTAAAGAACAAGTCGCGCCCTTAAAGGTGGCCCTTGTGTTGATATTTGGCCACGTACGAATTCAATGGCCGACGGCGCCATACCACAACGCAAAGTGCTCCACCTTCACGCGGTTCGCTCTTACGATAACCTACCTACCTCAATGAGTGCGAATCGACCTGGCCGCAGCGCTATCCGGTATCTCAAAGAGCTGGGGAGTGTTTTCGAAAACGATGGCATGGACGCTCTTAAATCTCCTGAGCGCACAGAGAAAGCGATGCCACCGGACGGCGAGATCGCAGACGTGCAGGATCGTGATGCCACCAATGAACGAGATCGCAGACGTGAAAGCCGGTTTCTACGAGATTGCAGGGTTCCAGGATGTAGTGGGAGAGAGAGATGGAGCTCTTGTCAGGATATACCGCCCGGGCGAGTACGAATGGTGGTACTGTAAGAAGGGCTGCCCGGCGGTCAACCCGCAAGTTATATGTGGAACACTCTTGCTTTTTCAGATCGCTGTCAAACGATCGGGTCGAGTAACGACCACGCAGTGTGGAATGACAGTGGGTGGTGCGGAGGTGCAAGTAAAAAGTCCCTGAGACTCTGTGTAAATTATCTCTCGGTGGCATTGCTGCTGACAGCCATGTGAATCGACGAGTTCGTGCCACTCGAGATGCACTTGATTGGTGGTGCCGGCTACATGGTATGACGATACCTAGCCACGGGTTTCCACAAGAGCGATGCCGTTGTCGACGAGAGCATACGGCGGTACGACTACATGCACTCGCGAACCCGCATCGTAGTGGAGCAAGCGTTTGGTATGCTGGCAAATCGGTTCCGGATCCAGACGGCAATCTGCAGCGGACATCCTTCCAATAGAAAAGCAGATGTGGTAGTTGCTTGTGCAGTTCTGCACAGTCGCTTGATCGCGGCCAGAGGCAAAACTGTTCATGGCGGCGTGGACCATCTTCTAGACGGCGACGACAACTAGACAATCAATGCATCGGACACGACCATGTTTCTAATACATCAACAAAGATGTGCAAAGGGGCACGATCTCTCAAGTGTGTTTATCGAGTGATTACTTCCTTTCAGGTATGTCGATTCGCTTCTCGAGTATACCCAGTTCTTTATCCTGCTGTGCATCTATACGTTCCTCCACTTGTGTCATTGCGTCGGTGAGCGCGCAGGACGTATCCTCTCTCGTTCCAGATGTGAGTCACGAAATCGCCGTCATCCCTGAGCTCTCTGCGTAAGCAAGCTTCACGAGACTTGGTAATTTGTTGTTTCGGTCTGCGTTTTGCTGGCGCTCGCTGATTCGCTAGGTTGTTTGGGTGGATAACGCTAATGGCACGGTAAACTCATCTTCGTCTACTGCGTGACCATCGCTCCCGATAGCTGTGTCCGAGTAGATCTTCACCAACCCCAGCGCGGGAGCCAAAAGGACCGTGAAGAATATCCCAGAACCACCCATTTGTTCTCCAGCAGGATTTCGCCAGCACAATCCACCAAACGACTATCAGCAGAATATCGCGCTCGGCAACACGCACCATGAGCAAGAAGGTCCGTCTCACCAAGCGCCAGCACCTTACACTCTGCAAGAAGCACTACCAGTCCCCTCACATGTCCTACAATGACCTTACAGAATGGTCGTTCGTCGAGTTCAAGTTACCGAAGCGCCCCTGCAGGTCGACGATAATGGACATCATAAAATCGCATGCAAGACTCCAAGCTCTACCAGCAGAGCAGATTGACAAGCGACGCACCCCGCCGCAGAGCACTGTGCGGCTGGACACCGCTGTCGTTGAGTACCTCGTCTACGCGGAGCTGTGCAACATCGCGCGGTCCAGCCACGAGTTGACCGCCGTCGGCGATGTGTTGTCGCGCGCCATCCACATATATCCCGCGATCAGCCCGCCCACGGTTCACTCGCGCGGTTTCGGCCCGACCCCTGTTAGCGCGCTACGGATTTCGATGTTGGCGTGCGCATGGCGAGAGCGCGTCAGTGGACGCAGAGACGGTGCGCTCAGGGACCAAACGACTACGAGAGCTTATCCGTCAGTTCCACCCCGCGAACGTCTATAACATGGAAGAGACAGCGCTCTTCTACAGAGCTCTGCCGCGTACGTCAATCTGTCTCGTGAGAGCGCCAGCGATAAAGCAGAGCAAGGACCGTGTGACAATAGTCGTCGCAGCCAACGCCGATGGCTCGGACAAGCTTCCCCTTCTGTTCCTTGGCTAGTCTCGGCGTCCTCGATGGCTCGGCCACGCACCCGCCTGCGTCGACTACGTTGGAACGACTCGAGGCTGGATGACAACGGGGTGTTTCAGGGCTGACTTCGCGATCTTGACCGGCGTATGGCAGCCAACGGGCGCCAGATACTGTTGCTCGTAGATAACGCCCCCTCGCATGTTGTTGGAGACATGGCGCTGACGCACATCACGCTCGAAAAGCTACCCAACACAACTGCAGTGCTCGAGCCTATCTATCAAGGCGTCATCGCCGCTCTCAAGCGCGGCTTTCTTAAGCGTCGAAGGGAGGCAGCAGTACACAGGTGTAATGGGACTCAGGCCAGTCCTGCTAACGCAAAGCGAAGAGCTGGACAGCACTGATCTCGAGGCTTGAGGAAGCATTGGCGAGGCAAAGGGTCTCACGAGAGTGCGAGCCGATTGCCGGTCCTGGCGAGTCTTGGGCCGAGAGGCTTGGAGAGAGGAGCAGAGGCGACTTGAGTGGTAGAAGGTAAATTTGCAACTGAGTTAAAATGCATGAATTCCTGTGCAGCTAGCGGCGCTACCCGCCGCAGCTCTGCTGAAAACACCCGAAGGGCTCCTAGAGGTTTTAAGCGTAAAACCTCGTTCACATGTATGTAAAACGTTGGGCAGCTTGAGGTTCAACCCATAGGATTGACCGTGAAGGTCTGTAGCTTGAACTTGAAGATCCGCAGGAAAACTCCCCGTGATGTGATTGCCTCGCACCTCTCACTTGAACCTTGGTGTCGCGTCGACCCGCGTCACCGATCCGGTTCCCGATGTGCGATGACCATCACTCTGCACATGGTTACGCTCAGAGGTGATCACTCCGCAACACACACTCTGCCTTCACTTTCATGACATCATCCGATGACGTCATTCCCTTCGGCGCCTGGGGTCGCCTGTTAAGATCCAGGAGTTGGTGTGGCACACACAACCTCCATGTAATGGGTGCGGCCCATTACAAAGACCAAGCGATCGACCAATACTTCATCGACGGAGAAGACTCGCCAGGACCTGCGTTCGACGAGCAAGACTACGGCGACGAGGACGAGCGCGTGAACGAATACATCGACGAAGAAGACAACAACGCGCTCGAAGACCTCGCCGAAGAAACCGTGGAAGTTCTGGAGCGGGCCGCCGAGACAGAACCGGCGAACGCCGCCGGGTTCGGTTTCCCGCCCAGAGGTAAGGTGGAGACGCTTGCCGACGTGGACTCGTTCGGTGGGAAGTTCCTCGAGCAGTTCGACGGTCGGCACGTGCGGTTTGCCAAACCTGCTGACTCTCGCGCCGGTGCGGCCGATCGCGTGAAGTTCCTCCTCAAGTCAAAGAAGTCGTGGTTGTCGCTCTTCGGTACCAAGACCCGCACTGAGTCGGTGTACGAGGAGGCGTTGCAACTCGAGCGCGACTTCCCTCAACCGACGACGGCTGAAGGCTTGATCCAGATGGCGCGCGCGACGATCGCGATGCTCGGCAAAGAGTGTACGCGAAAGGTGAAGACCTCAGACCTCCTTCGGTGGAACCTCAAGGCGCTGATGCGAGTGTACCAGACATTGGTACGCAACGTCTGGATTCTGGCACGTATCGGCGATGAGACGACGAAGCTTGCGAAGCTTGAGAGGGCGGCGGTGGCCCGTCGAGCGCTCGGTCAGAGGCCAAAGTCCGACCGCGAACGTTCGGCGAAGACGCTCGACCGACTCCGACGCGTCAAACCCCTTGGAGGTTGGGACGGCTAGAGCCGCCGGCGCGACCGTCCCCAGACCGGCGCACGGGACGACTTGAGGCGCCATCCGGTTCGCCGATCAAGGCGTCGAAGGCCGATCTGACCAGCATCGCGTTGCCAGGCCACTTGCTGAAGAGGAGGTGCTCATGGCTGAGTACACCCCACCGACCGTCGGCGATCGTTCCGAGAGCTTCGCTTGGCGCCGTTTATCCCACTCGGTAGCATTGCGAAGTTCGTTGGAAACGAGAATCGACCGGATGAGGCGAAGCAGTGGCTCAATGAGTTCCTGCACATCGCCGACTTTGCGAAGTGGTCGGATCGGCGGACGTGCGACGTGTTCGCGATGCACATGAAGAGCGCTGCGAATTACTGGCTGCACCAACTAATACGACCAGTTCGACAAAGTTGAGCGATGTTGCGCGATGCGTTCTGGCAGGCGTACTGTAGCAGCGAGCGGGAGACGGCTGCGTCGAGGTACTACAATACCGGACGCAAGTCGACCGAATCGGCCGAGGAGTATGTGGCGCTCGCTCTTCGAGCTTCTCGGTACGAGACTCGACATGTCGATGGCTGACCATCAACAGACAGATGGTCAGACCGAGCGCGCGAACCGCGTGGTCAAAGAAATTCTTCGCAGCCACGTGGCTGAGCGACCAGCTCGCTGTGCGGAGCTGTTGCCGTTGGTGGAGTTCTCCATCAACAATGCGATTCACGCATCAACGGGCTTCACGTCGTTGTACGTGAACACGCTGCGCTCGCCGCGCATCCCACTGACACTCATCGGACGGGGTCCGAGTCAGGAGGGGGAGGGAGAGTTGAACTCTCGGTTGGCGCCAGTGACGCAAACAATTGTGCGCAAACAACTCAAAGACTTGCTATCTCAGCGATCCGCTGTGATGCGCCACGTCCCTGACGCGATGGCGATCGCACAGGACAAGCAGAAGGAACAAGCGGACCGACACGGAAGGAAGAACGAACACGTGTTCAAAGCCGGAGACTTGGTTTTGCTAAACGCAAAAAATCTACCTACGGGTAGAGTTTCCGCTGTCGGAAGCTCAAAGCTACGTCCACGCTACATTGGCCCCTTCAAGGTCGTGCACGTGCGCGGTCGCGCGTGCACCTTGCAGCTACCGCCTGCGCTGCAGACGCATCCGACGTTCTACGTTGGGATGCTCAAGCCTTATCATCAGCCGGGTGATACTGATCCGAGGGATCACGACGCTGAGTCAACTCCTGGAGCTCTTCCACACGGGGCTCCGAACGAGAACGTCCCAACTTTGCGTCTGACAGTCCCACGGCGGGTATGGTTGTACTCGTACGGTGCAGAGTGGCTCGTGGCGTACGCTGAGTACGCGTACTGAGCAGAGCGCTCCATCGGGTACGACGACGGGGTCGGGAGGGTACAGTGGATCAAGGCAGGCAGAGCCTGGCCAAGACGACTGCGTATGCTCGCACTTTCGCTCTGTCCTGAGTCGACAGGACGGCCAGCTGGTTCTCGATCCGTCGGATCCGATCGAACGCGCGATCTCGATCCAGGCGAGCGACTTCACGAGCGGCACGAGCCTCGCTCACCTCGCGGTACAGACTGTCGAGCCAGCGCTGCTGCACATCCAGTTGCCGTCGCAACTCGCGCACAGAGAGGTACTCGTCCTCCGCCGCCACCGCTGGATGTCCACGTGCATCAGCACTTCCATGTGAAAGGATTGCTGAAGCAACGGACTGTTGGCAGCCGCTCGGAGCTGCTGGTGAAGTGGCGGGGATACCCGCACTCACAGAACTCGTGGGAGTCCCGCGAGTCGCTACTGACCGATGTGCCTGGCTTGATCGCTGAGTTTGACCGCCAGCACCGCCAGCAGCCACAGCAACGGCTGTTGTCGGGCCCGCAATGGTCCGACTCGGCGCGATGGAAAGCCGCGTCGGGGGCTTCGAGGAAGCGCCAGCTCGATGAGACGTGTCACCCGAGCGCTTGGCCGTCGTGCCAAGCCCACCAGACAGACGCTGCCGCTTGAGCGAAGTTCATTGGCGGCAAGCCAAGCGTCTGGCGCTTCCCGTCGAGCTCACGACGAAGGTTGCGGTTGAATGCAACCACCTAGGCGAACTGAAATCGCCAAGTGCGCTCTTGGCGCATGTCGCTCTCGACAAGAGAGTCTCGCACGGTCGAGAAGTCGTGGCCTTGGACCTCAAGCCACGCAAGGAAAAGCGTCTCGTACGCTTGGCGAGATTCGCC
>JAASFJ010001245.1:0-10711 GCA_023333755.1 Globisporangium uncinulatum
GAAGTAATTGGTGAACACGGACACTTTCTTTTCGAAATCCCATTCTCTCAAAATGGAAGATCGAGTAAAATAGAGAAAGCTTATTTGTTTCAGATAAAAGTCAGTCTTATTTTCCTTGGCAAGTTCGTACAGTTGGATTGTTTTAAAGTGCGAACCGCTCAAAATTAATGGTTGTAAAATACCACTGTGATTGGTTTTCACAGGAGTGAAGGCAAAAATAACAGAGGTCACTTGAATCTCGTCGCTCTGACGTTGCTGTACTATCAAATGCAACTTAGTTTAGTTTAGTCACTGTTGAAGCCGTTAAGCACTTGGGGTGAGCACTGCATCTACCCCGCGAACCGGAACGTACCCTGCGGCTACGGCTGTCCGTAACCCCCTCACATGAATCCATATCGAAGACGGGGCTTCAAACTACTGCCTCTGTCTCAAATCAATAGTGCCAAAATGTGATTTTCGCCGCTGACTTTGCTAATATTAGGTCGATAGACCAAAAAGAAAGTGCGTTCTGCTCGTCTGACGTAGCTGGTTTGATCAGTGTGCAGCATGCTTCGTTCCGATTAGTGGATCAATCGTAGGACGCCACGAAGTGGAGTAAAACCCAGGAAATTCGTCCATTTCGTCCATTTTTGTCCATTTAATCGTTTTCTCGCCAATCTGATGTGAAAAGCTGTCCCTTGTGTATAGTGAATGCAATATAACATTGGAACTATTGTTTTAGGACAACGATGATTTCTAGTCGGGAATATTGTATTGAGACGGAGGTAGTAGTCTACGTGCAGATATGCAACCAGATGTGCCTCAGTACATCCTCTTATCCGGCTGCATTGCCGAGATCTCCCACGTTCTCCCGTCCAGATCCAGAAGTCCCGACGGTCCTTTCTTCACCCGACGATACACCTCCTTGCGGCTAGGATTTCACGCTTTCTGACCCCCTTTTCCTGTGCTTGTGCCAACGAGTTGCACGTTGAGACAGCCGTTCCTCCTCTCGCTCAAGTCGCGTGGTCAGACCTGCTCGGACTCGATCATGTAGCTTCCGTCGAACGATGACTCACTTGTTTACCACTACCGATGTGTGTGTGTTCCTGTCTACCCTCACAACGTCAGAGTTTAAGCGACAGGTCGGGTTCCAGTGTGCGCGCCTATTTCTGCCCACACTATGACCAACACCCCTCTGTGCCATCGCCTGACATCTCTGCTGGTGTGAGCGAACATCGGTGCCCATCATTCAGAGGTGGTGCTCGCACACGAGAACATACGCCACCCGGTCGGCGCATGGATTATCTCCGCCTGTGCCGCCGTTACGTCCTCTCGTATCCTGGCCAGCCCCATGTCATCGCCAAGCATTCCTCCGCCCAGGCACCATGGGAAGAGCGCCTGCTGCGGGCCAAAACGTGTATCCTGTTCGATCGCCGACGGCGGGACGATAGGTTGGTGACAGATTGTGGTGCAGAGTGCCGACCCAGACGTGCATCCAATGAGTGTGTTGCTCGAATGCTTGGCTACGCTCCAGCACTCCAATCACAAACTCCATCGTGTTTCTAGTGACAGTCCAGTATTGTGTGTGATCTCCGTCCTGTAGAGTGGTCTTGCGCGTGCGCTTCCTGATCGATTATGCCGGTATGCGTACATACCGTGAAACGCCAGCATGCTCGAGCGCGCCATACCCGTCCCCACCGGCGTAGCACGCCGCCCAGATCTCTAGTGTGCCTGGTTGCCGGACCCACAGCTCACTTATCGTACCGACCTAACATTCACTGCATTCAGGAGCCAGAATATCGTCGACCCACCACGTGTCCACATCCACTGGGGGTTACCGTACTACCAGTCCTGCTGGATATTCTGAGTACACCCGGTCCAATGTGCCGTAGCATCAAACACCACACAGTCGGCTCGGGTGGTACCCGAAGTGAGCCGCTCTCGGAACGCAACGTCGTACTGCTGCCTGGATTTGACGAGGGAGTAGGCTTCCGCCTCGAGATCTCCTCACCTGGGTCCTCACCATCATCAGCGAGTGCGCCGCATATCGGTGGTACGTGTCCTCGTGCACCATCTCCCCAAGGATACCAGCGTGCACCCACAGGCACTTGCCGAGCTCCACGAGCGGCTCCCCCAGTTGTCCATCGTCGGCCTCCCCCTTCCACAGTGACCGATTTGTAGACGCCATTCACATCGCCGTATGCCCGAGCTCGGGCACAAAGAACTCCTGGTCCGGTGCCCACATCTCCCTGCACAACACTTCGAGAGCTTAAACGAGCGATTGCAAGAGCTTGGACGCGCCGACGCATGGGATCTCGAACAGCCCAAAACTTTGTTCTTGTGTGTCCCCGACGGCGTATGGGCAGATCCGACACCTGCTACTCCATTGAGGGTCGAGCCATGCCTTGCGAGCGTTGATATGTAATGTGAACGAGATGGCGCGCCAGAAGAACCTCTACTTGTGCTCGTCCCAGCTCATTGAAGAGAACATCGCTGATGCATAGCTGGCGATTGTTTGACGAGGCAGGCCATTCTCACGTTGCTGCCCCATCCAGTTGAGCCTTACCGACTCCCCCGCACTGCACTATAGAAATCCGAGAAAATTGCAGATCACAGGCAGCCCGCTTTCGTCACGGAAAAGCACGTTGTTCCAGCTGATCCTGCATGCATAATGTAGTGGCTAGCGCCATGCGCATCACACGCTCGACCACGCCATTGGCACGAGGCACGGACCGTCACATGCCGTTCACAGAACTCGCCCAAGGCACGCGCCTGGTTCACCCAGTACTAGGCATCTGTAAGGACATAGTAACAACAAGAGAACCAGGCCTTCTTATGAAAGTAAGTAGGCATGCGTACAGTAGTAAGGTCAGAACAGATCGGGCCACACTCGCAAGAGCGTGGCAGTAGGAGAACAGCGGAGCATGCGCTGCGCATTTGCGCCAGCGCGCGCCAAAAAGCTATAACCAATACAATTCACTTTCACATTTCCGCCCAAGTCACTACACATACGATGTCCTCTTGGTGGCAGTGTGACTTGATCCAGCGGTGCGGTCCAGCGACGCAAGTGCGAGACGTTTGATGCGCAGATCCATATCCTCCATCGGCACATACTCCTGGTGCGACTATACCCATATTGCTCAAAAGCTGCCGCCGGGGATCATGTGTTCTAGCAGCGATCTCAGCTCGACTCGATGCACGTCACCATACCGAATTCTGGTTTGGCGTTGGCCACTGCTCCTATCTCGCGTGCGCTCTATCACCACGACAGCTAATCGATTCTCACATATGTGAACCCGTTGGTTATCACTCACCGCCAGCCCCGCGAGGAGCACGTGAGATTCACATCGCATTGACGTTACATCCGCCCAGTGCGTGCAGATCTGCCATCATATGTGCCACTCGCTGTCGTCACCGCCCAACCTCCGCTTACCTGACTTGTGTGGTAAAATGGGTGTCTAGTTTATTCAGTTATCTCATTACCAGCGATAAATCCAGATCGGCAGTCAATGACGTTATCGAGAGTGGCGGTCAGCGCCATAATCATCCACGGAGATTTAGTATGGAAGTATATATTGGGGTAGCTTAAGTATCGAAATTCAGTCCACTTTTTTGCCTTTGGAAAGCAAGTGCCTTTGAGTCCTCGGTCGCCGCGCACGTCGCCGCCCTCCAAGTCCTCGCGCACGCGTGACGCTCCCAGTCCACCACCTGTGCCCGACAGGACGGCACGTAAAATCTGTCTCCGGACGAAGAGGATCCCCAGTGATCCTATAAGAGGAACGCGCAGTCGAAAGCGGGGGATATTTGGCCCCTGCCTGCGATTAAGAGGAACGCACCGCCGCTTTGAAGGGAAGTAGTGTCAGCAGCACGTGCGCGGACTTCGTCACGCCTGCACCGCGTCAAGCCCAGTTCAAGACGCAACCCCAACCCGGCTGATGGGATTGAAGTGATCTCCGATCTGTCATCCCTGACTCTTTGCAGACAGACTTCGCGCCGGGCACGTCGGTAGAGCGAGCGGCGACAGGCGCCTGCTCGGTGTATGTCGGAGCCCTTCAGGTACTCGACCCAAAGGAAGATTTTGTTGTGTGTTTTACCACACGTGAGCCAGAAATGAGCACGCTGCCGTTGCCGGCGAGGACAGCGCCACAGTTGCTATGGGTGAACCTCCCCGGAGAACACCTTGTCTTCGGCCTACTTGTGCGTGCCTTCAGCCATCGCAATTCGGGTGGTGCCACCGACCGCAGTAATCGCACCGTGATGCCCCTCGCAAGTTGCATAATTCAAAGCACGATCGATCGCTGATCCCAATGACCCGGCCGCCATAACAGAGGCAAAGCACTCTTCCGAGCGAGAAAACGCTTCCATGACCACCACCCGATCTTCTTGCCCGTGAACACCGTTTACTTGAGTCTCTGTCCAGATAATGACCCGACGCTACTGCTGAGCAGTACGGCACTGTCAAACGATCTGATTGTAACTGGGACGCAAACGTCAGCATACTCGGTTCCCCTGCCGTCGGGTTGCTCTGACCAGATGCCAGATCCTTGTCGTCACTCACTCCGCGACTTGACGTCGATATCCGTTCCCTGTCCATTCATGTTCTCGATCATTATGTCTCCGAGTGGCACCCGAGCCCATATGTTTGTTGAAATTGATCCCCGTCCATAACTAACTGGCTGACCACGAAAACCTCCCCTGGTACTACGTTGACAGGAGTCAAGTTGGATAGCGTGCTCGAGCGATGTACACAGCCAATCGGCTCGATCAGACGTCGAGACTTCGGTTCATAGTATCGTTCTCGCAGCGTTGCTTCATTGTGCACATACAACAGCACCTATTTTCTAGACCACGGATGCTTCACCGCCAACTCACTCGCCGGCGACACCACCAAGAAACCCCTGACCTCTGTTCATGGTGCAGGTTGTACACAACGAGCTTAGTTGCTCCGATGCTGTCAGCTTCAACCAGATTGATCGATCGTTCGGTCGACTCGAGGTACACTCAGATACTGACGTCCGCCGTGTCAGCATGCATATCCCCATCCGATACGCACACCGAATTGTCTGGTGTACCCACCCTAGAGATGGGTAGGGGATCGACTGGCGCATCGAGTGGATGGTCTGTCAGTCCTGCCGCTCGCTAACACTCCTTGAGTGCCTCCACGAGACGATGGTATACTGCGAGATGACGCGTGTTCAGGATCCTTGCGACCAGGTGAAGTTGTGTCCATTGGCCAACCTCCTCGCAGCTATTGAGCCCAAGCCTGACCGCTTTGACGTGGAACAGGGCCACTGGTGTGCTGAATTGTAACCGGAGCAGGTTGCGGCAACTCGACGGACGAGGATATCGTTGTCCCGTGCAACATTTAGCGTCGTGTCAAGTTGAGCGCGATACACGACTCGCGGGATCTATAAGTGATTAACGACGTATCTCCGCTGCGGGAGGGTGGCTCTGCTTTCATGATCCGTGATGCTTGGTGTAGCAACCGATGCCACACCGGAGCAAATGTTCTGCTCCATAGATCCAATGAGCTCTGGTAGATGCCGACGTGGGGGAATCCTTCAGCCGGGCTCACCGTCCTGACGTCTTGTTGGTTCCCTTTGCCATCTTTCAAACGCGCTGGGGGTTTATCTACCTCACGGCGCCCGCCCATAACTAGCATGAATGGGTTGGTTGCCCCAAAGACTCCACCCGCCCTGCTCAGTCAGTGAACTTATTTGAGACAGCCACCAGAGCCTCGATGCCGGCTGGAGTTGTAGCAATGTCGATCACATCATCGACGAACACCGTGCTATTGGTGGTGGTCAGCCCTCCTCACTGATTGCGCTGTACTACGACGCCATCGCCTCCTCTCGACTTCTGCTCCAGCAGCAAGTCCAGTACCCAATGTGCAGAATTGACGGCACCAAAGCCTGGCCGAGGCCGAACTCTCGCTCTCCGCTGTTCATCCACCCGTACGCCGTTCGGACTACGATTATGTCAGCCGCCAAGAACACAAGCAACACGTTTCGGAGCGTCGCTGGCGCGCCGAGTCTTCGATAGATGTTGTCCATGACCCGCCGTGGTATGCGATCGTAGCACTTCGCACATTTTCTGTACAGTAGGAACAGCGTCTCGTGCCGTCGTTGAGCGCTTTCGATGAGCAGTGTTGTGGTTAGCGCGGCGTCCAAAACTTGTTTGTCGCGCTGGCAGCCGTGCTGCATGGGATGGTTCGGGATCCTGCTCTCCAGATATCCGCTGATGGCTGTGAACAGCCGAGTTGTCAGCCTCTAGATCGTGACTGGTCTCCACTGCGGTAGACTCCGGAGATCCCAGACACACGATACGGCTTCGGACTTAAGGAGGAATACCATCTGGCGGCGCTTGAGTACCCCAGGGGCGAGTCCAGATCCCAAGATCGTCGAGAAGATCCCTCGTTCTCGCGAGCGGATTGCTTGCGGTGCCGCAACTCATTACTCATGTGCAACTCCACCGTATCCGGGAGAGACACCTTTCCGCACAAGCCGGTCGACGGAGCTCAGTGTGTCTTCATTGTACGCAATGGGTCCCACTAGCCTTCCTGCGTGAACGCTTCTCTGTGGGTGCCACCTGTCTTGATATCATCTAGCATCCACTCTCTCACGATCTCGGGCAGGCGTTGTTCGTCCTCCTCCAGCCAGGTCGAAAGATGTGGTTATGCTGCGGTGCGCTCGTCTGCTGAAATCCACTGGTTCAGCAGGTCGGACATCGCGGTTACCGCTGCAGATCGACACTTTTCGTAGTTGCTCGTTTCAGCATCAGTTATCGCCCCTTGGATATGCACCGTTGGTGTCAGCCCGCCCAGCGTCCTTTGCAGCATCTTCCGAAACTTCCCCCCATTTGAGCCACTTGTTGCGAAGGAGGCTGGCCGTTTCACGATGCAGCCGTGCTCTCCAGTCCTTCCGCACCCAGAGCACCTTCTTCCACTCGCACCATCCGCTTTCGAACCATATTGCTGCCTCAAATAGCGTTCGTGGTGTCAGTTCCTTGCGCCAACAGTTCATCTTAGCCTCTCCACCAGAGCGGGTACTGCTAGAGGCGCCCGTTCTGGCGTCCCACCTCAATACTTTTCACGCAGCACCGTGAGGTGCTGAGAGAACCTGGCCGTCCTGCGGATGTTTACTGCACGATCGACATGCTTCCGACACAAGCTCCGCTCGCTATAGACTGTCTTCGCCGCCTCGTATATAATCTTGTACAGGTTCTTGACAGGAGGACTGAGCCAATAAATAGTTGTCCGCTGTGTCGCACCTTCATCTAGCACCAGAATGAGTCGAGCTCTACCACATTCAATCTCGCCTGCCAGTGCGGCACGGAAGACCTCCAGCTCCTCTCAAATACGGTTTTTTATGTCGATGCATTTGATATCTCGCACTTGATTTAGCTTCCGTCGGGCTTCCTGGCCATCCCCAAGCGAGAGTTCCAAGAACGGCGTACCGATGTGGACGCTGGTATTCGTTCACCTCAGACAAATACCACTCTCTCTGATGTGGTGCGTCCATGACCACCCGATCATGTTGTCGTCGAGTGCCGTTCCCATACATGAATCGATACGTTGAGCTGTGGCTGTGCTTGAAGGCAGGCACAACCCCGTACGCAGACAGCCATTGCGCGAAGTCCGTGGACATGCGCACGGCGTCGCCGCAGCCGGGACGCCGTGGCAGGCGATCGTGAGCTGTCTCTGGGTACGCGTTAAAGTCTCCAGATACAGTCACTATTGCCCATCTGCTGTCGACCTTGCTGACTACACGTGATGCTCACAGTCACTCTCGCTCAGTTGCGGCCGCCTGTGGTAGTGGCGAATGTTGACAGTACGTCTCAACCACCAAGGGCTCGGAGTGACCGCCAAGGCGGAAGAAGAGGTTGATGGAGGGGCCGCTCGGTGAGTACCGGGTGGTTTCTTTCTTCCACCATGACTGCCACTTCTGTGCCTCGAAAACAACTGCAGCTCATCTCGCTGCGGGCATCATCGCCGTCAGGATGAATCTGACTTCCCGTGTGTTACACCATATTGTTCGCTCTTCGTTCGCTCCGAGCCCAGCATCGGACACCACGAGAAGATCGATTCGGTTCGCCTTCATCCATTCTGATACGTCCTTCTGAACCCGAGATCCGAGCCATTGTTGAATTTTCATGTTGCGAACCGTACTACGCGATCGTGGTCTACATCGCTCGACAATAATCCCGAATCTCCAATGGCTCGCTCTGCGAAGTACTCACGTAGCAGGATGTCATCGTATATTTGATCTTCTCCCGCCCACGAGCTGACTTCAACTCGTACCGTGGGGGGGGTCCATATTCATCTTCGTCGGCACGCGTGGTACCACGGCGTTGCAAACTCCACGGTCGCTTTCATGATGATCCTCCAATCCTCTCGTTCAGAGTTACACGAGTCATTAGAAGACCTGTCTGCTCATATTCCCGGGGTTATTCCCGGAGGTCTGCTTGTACTAGTGGCGATTGCTTTCGATCCTGCAGCTGTCACCACATCTCGTGACATGAACACCCCCACCGCGAGGAGCAGTAACCACCGGTTTGAGCAACAGTAGCCCCTGCGGTTTGAGCCGCCGCATACGTCGGTGTTCGCCCTTCGTTTCAAATCCCACTCCGCCATCGCACGCTGTCTTGTGTTGTCTGGCTCGATCTTCTATTGCGGATATGACACGCCGAGTGCAGAATCCTCACTGGCAAAATCCGGAGCGAGCTTGTTTGTAAGATGCTGGAGCATGCGTGGCATCTGGTTCGTCTTACTGTCAGCAGCAGCGTTTGTGGCCTGGAGTTGATCGAGCGTCGACACCTGGCGCGTGAGTATGGCGTCCAGCGCAGCGTACGCGTGCTGTGTCTCGCCTTGAATAAGTTGCGTCTCCCTCATCAATCGCTCCTGTTGCATGGTGACCACGTGTACCATTTCTTCCAAAGCTCTGTGGCCGTGTTCGAAGCGGATCTGGAGGTCATCGACGACCCGGCGAGCGGGGACAGTCTGCTCCGAACTGGTCCAGTCGATGGGAGCATAGCCTGACTCACCAGCAGCCATTTGATTGGATAACATCGTCAGCGCCAAGGACGTCGCCTCTGAAGCGTTGAACGGCTCATCTGGGAGGCCGACGGTAGGTAATCTTTTCGAGTTGCCTCGTTCGCGATCGTCTGCCTGCGCAAGTTAGCTCGTCGAGTTGGATCGGATCTGCCAGGACGCTCGGACTCGATCGCCCACCGTGGTTGCTGCAGTTGTTGGTGTTGCTGAAAGTGCCCCGACACCCCACACCCAAAGCAACAATAGCCGCCGTCGTTACGCGCCCAATCCGTAAAAAGTCGATCGTTCCCAATTTTAAACCTCGGACATCCTGGCCCGTGGGCGGAAAGCAGACATCCAACGGTTTCGTCATTCTTCATCTCAATGATTGGCGTTACTCTCCACGCCCAAACACGTACGCATGCCTTGACGAAGCCGAGATCACGGATCTTTCTCTCTATGTCGCTGGGTGTGACCTCCGACTTCATGCCAAACAAGAAACGTCTCCGCTGTATCTCGTTGAGCTCAGATTGAGACGACGGTTGCACCATTACTTCGCCCGGTTGTGCACACTCGACGGTGATCACAGGCTTCAATTTCACTGTACGGGCATGAGTCGAGCTCGCTCCGCCATCACCGCTTGCGTCAAGGAACGCCTTGAACACCCAATACGCCAGCGCCTCCCAAGCAAAGATGAGTGTGAATGCGAACGTTGGCTCGTTGGTTCTTGCGACCGGTGTAGCGGTATTGACACATGCAAACGCTGGCCATTTCCCTCGGCTGACACTGTTTGCACCGTACGAGACGATCACCGCATCCACTGCACCCTATGTGCGCAGCACCTGGTAGAGATTGGCCTGAGCGAGATTGTTCGTGTTCGCGTAGTCCAGCTCCATCATTGAAAGGTTCGAAAAGCTGCTACCTGTAAACGCCGGCGCCGCTCAAATCGTCACACTATGAATCTTCAGGTACCCTCGGAGCAGGAACACCCAGAAAGCTTTGTCTTGTCGTTCCGTTCGCCCCCACATAACCGCGAGTTGTTTTGTCCCTGTAGGCTGCAGTCCATTTACATCGAAGCGGACCTCCCCGACGCGCAGACTTGCTTGATGCCGGGGATAAACTCGGTAAAGCCACAGTACATACGGTCAGCCACTAGCGCCAACGGGGCATCAATCGTGAAGGTCAGCATCGTGTTGGAGAAGCGGAACTCAGACTCCAGATTCTCCCACTCCACCGGTGAGAGTTGGTGGTCGAGACTGTCTTTGTCTTCAAGCTCGCGAGATGGCCCGCGTTCGATCCAATCAGAGGTCGCATTCTGTTCCTCGTCACTGACGGTACTGGCACTCATCAGCTTAACCGGCTCGTCCACGGCGTCGCCAGTGAATAATTCGGCAGCACCTTCGCCCATGGCGGTAGCCACAGCGAGTTGTCACTCTGCGTGCATATCTTGATCTGGCTGAGATGTGCTCGTCTGATCCGACGACTTGTCTCCACCCAGACCTGCATATCTTGATCTAGTTGGGGGTGATGAAGCGGCACGCGTTCTCAGGGAGCTAAAAGGAGAGAGCCACGGGTTGGGCTCTTCCTCTAGGCTCGGTTGGTCAGTACCTCACAAAGCGTTCCCTTTTGGTCCTTCGGAGCTGAAGGGTCGATGGACAGCGTAGCTGACCGTCTACCAACACTCTTTTCGGGCACACCTGGGAC
>JAASFJ010001246.1:0-10701 GCA_023333755.1 Globisporangium uncinulatum
CACCACGCAAAACTACAGTATCATACAAACACTTGCATACCTAAAGCTCTGTTCACTGGACGAATAAAGACACTTGAACTACAATACGAGTGCAAGACACTACATCCTCTCTCAACTCGAGTACAGAGGCGTTCAAACACCTCCGATCTTAAGCGAGCTGGCAAGCGAACGAGACTGTTACAGCCAATTTCAACCAGCCTTTTTAATATCATGGCAACTTTTAGCATTTCCTTCTCCCTTAATTCGTCATGTTTAGCATTCTTGATGGTGTCTCTTACAGAGAGCTTTGGCATTTTTAGGCGCAGTTTTCCATCCATCGGACAAAACTGTTGGTGACCACAATTGTTCTTAAGCGAATATCGCTATTCCGAAAACATCACTGTCTGCGCAGGACGATTTCCTATATTTGGTATCAAAAAGAAAAAAAAGATTTTTCGTCGAAAAAATTGGACATTTTTGGGGGGCACTTTGCTCGACAACTAGACTTGCACCATGGTGCATACATTGCATCATCAGAAAGCCCAGATTCCCTTCTTTCTCTTTGTACCCTCAGATCGAACTTCGCACTTTCGAAAAATGATCATTTTGTTTGCCGTGGCTTCATTTGAATGTCTGTCAATTCTCAGTTTTTTTTAAAAACTAAAAAACTGAGAATTGACAGCCAAAGTTCTCAATTGGCCGATGTCTTGGCTGTCAATTCTCAGTGTGACAACCAAGTCGCGACAGCAGCAGTGGCGATGACGAAGAGGCCGGACGTGGACGGCAGCGCAGCGTCGGCTGCTGTGATACTCGACCGCGCGCTCTTCAGTCGCATCGCATTGTTCCAGCCAGGTTACCCGCACGCAGTAGCGGCGATGGTTCGTTCTGCCACGCGCGAGCAGCTCCAGTCCGCCGACGGACGCGGTCGCAACGCGACGGAGCGGCGCACTGGCGCGCTGCCGCGTCTCGCAGTCGCAGTGGGCGACAGTCGGATGCTCACGCTTCTCTTCGATCTCCAGACACAGCCGCAGTATCAACGCGACCAGCTGCTCGCGTTTGAGGGTGTCATGGCGCTCGCGGTGCGATACAAGCGCGTAGACATGCTCACGTGCCTCGGTGAGCTGAAAGAACGCGACCCAAGTTGGCAGTGGGAGCCGCACTTGATGAGCAATGCCGCTGGATACGGCGGCGGGGATCTCCGCGTGCTCACATGGCTCTACGAGCACCTTCCACGCGACGCGTGTGTGCTCCAAGAGCATTTCCTGGTGCCTGTCGTGCGGCGAGGCAGCGTCGAAGAGGTCCAGTGGCTGCACGAGCGCGGCTACAGCTTCACGACGTACACTGCAGACTGTGCAGCCTCTAGTCAAGCGACCAGTGTGCTAACGTACTTGTACGAGCACACAACCGCACGGTGCAGTGTGAGAGCTGTGTGGCAAGCGGCAGCGAGCGGGAGCTTGGCGGTCGTGAAGATCATCCTTCCTGAGCACTCGAACGAGACCCACGAACGCGCACTCGACTGCGCGGCTCGGTACGGACACCTCGACGTTGTGTACTATCTCGTCGAGAACCGCTTTGGTGTGTCGTCGCGACAGGTGCTCGACGAAGCTGCGCAGACAGGGAACCTCGAGGTCTTAACTTACCTGCACGCGCACGTCTCGGGAAGTTGCTCCACGCGCGCGATGGACGGAGCTGCGCTCTGCGGTCAACTCGGCGTCGTCGCGTTCCTGCACGAGCATCGACTTGAAGGCTGCACGACAAATGCGATGGACAGTGCAGCAGCGTACGGACACGTGGACGTTGTCCAGTTCCTCCACAAGCACCGACGCGAAGGGTGTTCGACCAAGGCGATCGACAGCGCCGCTGAGTTTGGACACTTGGACGTCGTCCGGTTCTTGCACGAACACCGATCTGAAGGATGCACAGCGCGGGCGTTGGAAGCAGCAGTGGCCAACCTGCATCTCGACGTCGTAGCGTTCCTCTGTGAGCATCGGAGCGAAGGCGACGTGAGTGCTGCGATGGCGAGCGCAGCAGCGAGTGGCCGTCTCGAAGCGGTCGAGCTCCTCTCGCGCTGGCAACGACCGAGCGACTCGGCGTATCCCGCGCTGAAAGTGGCGGCGCAGAACGCGAAAGCCGACGTCGTCCGGTTCTTGTGCGAGCGGGAGCGACAGGGCGCTGACGAGAGGCACGTACATGAGGCGGTGGAGCAGGAGGACGAGACAACAAGCTTCCTGCGACTGGCAGTGGCGGACGGAGCGGCGTGGGTCGTGCAAGCTGTCGTGCCGCACGCGACGACCGCCGAGCTGCAAGCGGCACGAGAGAAGGCGCTCAGTGATGGCCACACACGCGTCGTCCGTGTTCTCGACCGAGGCCTCCGATACGCGATGCGTGTAGGCGAGTGAATCAAATGTGTTGTTGCTGTTCATGTCGGTTTCGTCCACCAACAGCCTTACCCAACATCCGTCCAAGGCACAGCCAGAGCTCGTACTCTTCAGAAGCAGCCGCCATGACGCACAACCTCTCGTCCGAGGAGCTGACGGAGTTCCGCGAGATCTTCAACCTCGTCGACCGCGTCCGTTCCTTCGGCCTATGCCCCTCACACACGCTCTCTCTCTCTCTCTCTCTCTCTCTCTCTCTTTCTCTCACACACACTCTCCCACTCTCTCGCTCTTTAGGACCGCGGGGGGTCGATCACGAAAGTGGAGCTCGGGGAACTCATGGACACGCTCGGCATTGACACGTCACCCGAAGAGATCGACCTCATGATCCACGAAATCGACCAGGACTCGAACGGCGAGATCGACTTTGACGAGTTCGTCGCCGTCATGTCGCGCAAAGTGAACGCGACGTACACGTCGGAGCAGGTCAAGAGCGCGTTCCGAGCGTTCGAGGGGACTGCGGCCGCCCCCGGCTTCATCAAGGCCGACAAGCTGCTCGTCGCACTCACGACGTACGGCGCCGACAAGCTCTCACTCGAGCAAGCCCAGGAACTCATCAGCCAGGTGCGTCCGGCTCGGTCGCCTCGGCAGTGTCCATACCCAGTGAGTGTGCTGCTCACACGACCGCGCCTCGTGCTGGTAGCTCGAGCCGGACCAGCACGGCAACATCAACTACGTCGAGTACGTCAACATGATGATGTCCGAGTGAAGGCTGGGCAGGCGGGCGGGGGTTCTTTCTCTATCTATCGGAGCTGCTAGCTGTTATCCACCCACCACGATCTTCAGCTCAATAGATCACGACGGCGAGCTGTCAATCGCTGCTGTCGTGGGCGTGGCCGAGACGATGTCGCCAACAAGAGGCGGCTCGCCGTCCACTGGACTGCTGCTGTCGCCAGGTGTCGCGTGTTGGATGTACACCACTGTGCACGTAATGTCGTCGTGGAAGCGTCGGCGCGCAGGTCCGGGCGGCAGCGCCAGCACTTCGTGGAGCATCAGTCCGTCGCGGTGCGCAATCTTCTCGAGCGCAGCGTGGATCAGCGCAGCACTCACAGTCGAGAAGAAGAGCGACTGTGCTGAATCTGCAGTTGGACGCCCCCCAGCAGCAAGCACAACACGCGTGAGCACGAGAGTCGGTCCAGGTCCATCGCACTCATACGCACCGAACGAATCGACAATCTGCACGGCCTCTTCCGGTGTGAGCACCTCCCACAAGCCGTCGCTTCCGAGGATCAGGAACTTCTCGCTCCCGTCCAGCTCTAACGTAGCGACACTCGGTTCGACTGTGATATACGGGAGCTTGCTCTGCCACGCACAACGACACGACACCCAGTCAGTGACGACAGCGCACGGTCTCTTCGGTCTCTCGCTTCCAGCCATCAGGAGCGAGCGAGCGCACCTTGAACGGCGCGGAGCTCAGCTCCTCGCACTTGAGGTAGAAGTCGCCGAACGCGCGGGTGACCGCCAGGCTCCCGGCCACGCGCTTGACGCCGAACTCGCCAGCGCCACTCGTCTGGTCGTCCTTGCTCAGGCGGATAGCGTTCCGATCCCGCGAGCGCTCGAGAACCCGCCGGGTCTCGTCTGCGCTCGCGCACGTGTGGTCCACAGAGAGCTGGCGAGCGACCCACGTCGTGCTGCCCTCTGACGCAGCTTTGCCGAGCACGACCGCACAGTCGCCAACGTTCGCGACGTACAACGCTGTGTCGACAAAGAGCGCCACGGCTGCGCATGCGCCACTGTTGCAGTACCCCTTGGCGAGGTGCGTCCCTGCTGGCAGCGCCAAGAGCGACTGCTTAAGCTCTTCGTCGCACTCGACGAACGCTTGCATCAGGGTCTCAACCACCTAGGAACCCACCAATTCCTTTGTCACCAACTGTCAACCCACAAGGATAGAATGCGACAGCCGCCTCCCAGACGGTAGTCGCACCTGTGCTGCGCGCATGCCGCCGGTAACCTGCGAGAGGATCTGCTGGCAGAGCGATCGCTGCACGTGTCTGTCGCACACGCCACCCCACTCGGTGCGATGAGCGAGAGCTTCTCAAGGCGATCGGCTCGTCCTCTCCCATTCAACACGACAGCACGTGAGACGACACAACGACAGCTCCAGAGGCACGTACTCGACAGCAAACGAGCCTCCATGGCCGTCGAACACCGCGTGCACGCGGACGCCTAGACACATCTCGTCAGCGAACGTGTCGTCCCTCTCACCACACACACCATCACTCCACGACAGCAGCGACTACCTTCTGCGTCGCTCTTCTCGCTGTTGAAGCTCCGGTCCTCACTCGGGTTGTTCCCCTGTGTGTCGCAAGCCACACCCACCAGGATTCTCAGCTCCCCAACGTCTCTTCTCTCTCTCTCACACAACCATCGTGTACGCGACCCCGCACCTGGTAATGGGCCGTCACGTGAGACAGGAACGGCAGCGACGCCGCTGTCGCGACGACTGTGTCGCTCTCCTCGTCCTCGTCGTCCTCGTCGACATGGCGCTTCCGCTTCCGCTTACTTCCAGCGACGCGGTGCGGGGCTGGCTGGTAGCACGAACACCTGTCGTCGACAACAACAGTGTCGCCAGTCGGCACAATGCTGCGTGTGACGCTGTTGTCGCCTGTCGCGGCCAGCACGACACCCCGTGGCGGCGTCCACGCGCAGCTGAACAGCACTTGCTCGCGTTTCAGCGCGTCGAGGACCGTTGCACTAGTCGCTGCAACGACGCCGACGCCGACAACTTCTGCTCCAAGCTTCGTGACCGCGTCTCGGACCGCGAGAATATCCACGGCAGTGTCGATATAGTCGGCGACTGCGTGGGACGAGCCACGTATGAGCCACTGCCTCTCGTTCCTAGTGAGTCCTTCCGTCCTTAGAGACACGTGACGGTACGTACTCAGCAGAACTTTCCGGCCGGCAGCAATCGAGTCGCGGAGGAGCTGCACGTTGTGGGAGCTGTCGACTTGGACGCGGACAACATGTCGACACACGAGCTCTGGGTGCTGCGGCACGACCACAGCCCGCCGTGTGCGCTTTGCTGTCGCTTTGTTCCCTTGGCGCGCCACAGGCACGACGTGTGCCTCGCTGTAGGCTGTCACGTTGTCGGGTTCGCCCACCCACCCACCCAACCGTCAGGCGTTCATTCAGACAACGAACGAACGTGTCTCAACACACAACCACTCTACACGCATACGCACCGATACGCTGCGCAGCTGCGAGTGCGCCAGCTACTGCGCCTGTCGCTCGCCGCTTCCAAGCGCACGAACAAGCGGGTGTGACCTCGGTTGCACCACCACCACACCGCAGGTTAAAACTACTGGACGCCCGCACCTCGCCCAGCGCCACGACTTGCGCCACGCGCAGCTGCGCGAACGGCCGCCAGAGCGCCGTGAGTAGCTGCTGCAGTACATGCGCGTCGCCCAGTGCGCCGCTGACGTCCACGAGCGCCGCGTCGCCGCACCGTCGCGCGAGCCGGAGGCGCTCGACAAAGTCCATTTCCGGTTGCTGTTTGCAGACTGGATTGGTTTGGTTTGCTGTCTCTTTTTTGCAACTGCAGAACTGATGCGTTACTGGCAGTATGTACTGTATGTTTTGCACTCTGGACACGCAGATACAGTCCGCAGACCCAAGGGTGAAAGCCTACTGCACTTCGCCTGCGTTGCTGGCGACAGCCTAGGACTTCTCTCACCATGTCGTTAGCTTGGCTCGGCGCGCAAGTGAGGTGAAATGGAGCGGCACGCGTTGGTCATGGCGGGGTGGAGCCAGAGAGGTAACACATCTACAGTAGGCACTGGAAGTCGATATGAGTTCAAGGCAAGGTTACTGTAGTATGTGACGCATCTCTCAATCCACGGTTACTGTACTGGTACGCTGGTACTTGTACGTCTTTTGCTGCTCCCACGAAACCATGTCCGGATAGGAATCCATTGGTTCGTGTGCCTGGGATTCAGCTAGGCTGAGATCTCATTGGTGGTACAGCACTGCTGCAAACAGACATCGCCAGTCAACTGTGCACACATCGTGTGTACGAACAGTGAACATGCAGCGATCGATCGCGGCAAGGACAAGTCCGCGGTGATGTGACTGCGGACCCAATATCCATCCCTCTGGCTTTTCTCGACGATGGCAGCGGCGGGGTTTGCTGTTGCAAACATTGAGAACGGCTCCGTCGGCTGGCCTCGGACTCTTACTAAAGCACCGTTCAGTGTCCACTCCGTTGCTGAATCGCTTAGCATTGCTATTGAGCACCGTGTCACGTCGCGCACGCTCGCCTCGACGCTTCGTTCGAGCCTCGAGCTCTCCTCTCCAACTCGACAATCAATGTACTGCCACCAAAATCGAAGTTGTCTCGCCTTCGCGTCCGTATCAAGTTTATCCTCGCGGATCAAGTTCTGCCCAATAGGTAAAGCGCGCGCGCCGACTTGGAGCTCGTCTCGATTTCCAGTTGGCGAGTTCCTGTCGCATGGCGAGATCCCACGACCAAATGATTTTTTGGTACAGTGTACCTCACCGCAAATGAGTATCCATCGCCTGAGTTGCGAATGGATTCGCCAGTCATCACCTGCACCAGGCAGCCTCACCAAGCAGACAGACTGGCTGAAGACTGGAAATCTGACAAACAAACCGCTGGTGTCGATGGCTGCAGAGTGACAATGAGAGAGCGATCATTGTCATATTTACTCTGAACAACGTAGACTGCTCGACAACTTCATCTCGTACCACAACACCTCGTCCTTCCAGACATGTCCGACATCACTTCCCATGGCGTCACGATCGACGAGCTGCGCTCCACAGAGTTGCGTTGTGCCTACCCTGGCAAGTTTTGCCTCAACTTGCGCGCACTGAAAAAGAACGGCGAGCTGCACAGACTCTGCGAGTTCCACCGCAAGAAGGCGAACTTGAACCAGAAGCGCCTGCAACAGCGTCGCCGCGTGCTCCGAGCGCAAATGGTGGCGGGACTCGCACACCAAGCCACGCAAGAGACGGGGGAGTATCCGCACGACGACGGCCACTTCCAGTTCGTTGATCTAGCAGCCGAGTTGCAGCTCTTGTTCGACATCTGGCAGCAGGAAGCGTCAGCAGTTCCTGTCGGTCAAGATTGCTTTGATAACTTCTGCCTCAACGACGTCACGCCACAGGACGTTCAGCTGCTCCACGACATTCTGAGCCACGAGGTTCAGCTCCCATTGTTCGAGGACACGATACTCCAAGACGCTCTCGCTGAGGTGGAGGCGCCCGAAGACTCGCTGTGGTGATGTCAGTTGATCCTGAAACCTGTTCGGATACTCTGATTAATTATGAAATGAACGATATTGTGCCCAAATGTACCTCAATTCCATCACTATCACTTTTCTTCATTCTTGGGAGCCATCAAGCCGATGTCATCACTGCCGACGATCGCGTCGCGCGGCTACTTTAGCGCAGCAAACGGCGCCCCGCAGCTGCTTCATGCGTTGCAGCAGAGCCCCCACTCTGTGGGCGATGCACAGGTGCAGTATCTAGGTGAAGCGCAGCGCGAACGCAGCGTGGCCGCAGCCACGAGCCCGAGTTTCCCGTTCACGGGCGTGCGTGTGGGTGGCGGTGCGTGGATCGTGGGCTCCCACAAGACGCACATCACGCCATTGGACGACATGGACAAGTGCGTCGCATCCGTAAAGTGTTGATAGCCTGCACGCTTATGTGGTAGATAGGGGAAGGGTGTCAGACAACCTCACACAGCATGTGGACGTGCGTGCGTAGGATCGCAGAGGAAGCTGCGCTCACGCCACCCGAGATGGTGTTTGGGAAGAACCAGCTGCTCTTTTTCCACGCGCCGTCGGGCGTGAGCTGTGCGTTTCTAGCAGTGGAAGCGCTGAAAGGCGCACACTTTGGCGCTGGCGGCCGTGCGGCCGACGCCTCCACCGCTGCTCAGCAGCAACAGCTCAAGGTGGCGATCGCAAAGCACAATACCAACAAGTGCGTTCACGACCGTGTTGTTGCGACAGACAGACGCGAGTAAGCGCACGCTCTCACCACTGTGCTCTCTCACTCTCTCTCTACTGAGCAGAGAGGAAGTGAAGGAACTCGACATTTCGTACGACTGGACGTACACGACCGACTACAAGGGCACGCTCCAGCGTCTCGCGCGCGTCGACCCGCGAGCTGCTGTGGGCGAGCCAGAGTTTGCGGTCGATAACGCGCGGCCTGTAAAAGTGGAGGCCACGCTCGAGCGGATCGACCTGGAGAAGCTCAAGGAGCGCGAGCCGATTCTCTGGTTCGAAGACGTCCCGCTCTACGAGGACGAGCTGCACGACCACGGCGTGTCTGCCATGTCGATCAAGACGGTGGGTGCGAATGGTGATTCATCACGTGGGGGACTCGAGTCTGTGCTGACGCCTCTATGTCTGCTGTCCTGATCCCTACAGCGTGTGATGCCGTCGGGGTTCTACGTGCTCGCGCGGTACTGGATGCGTCTGGACCACGTCCTCGTGCGGCTCCACGAGACGCGCATCCACCACCTCTTTGGCCAAGGCCACGTTCTCCGCGAGTACACGCGGAAAGAAGAGACGTTCGAAGCGCTCTTTGCCCTTGGACACGCGAAGAACATGGCCAACTATACAAACATTGACACGTTCCAGCACCTTCTGCCCGTGCGCGAGGCTGTCTACGAGAAGATCTGGCTCGCCGAGTAGGATCAAGAAGGTCTCGTCCAGCGTGTTCCCATCTGCAGTACTGGAGCAGGCACCGAACTGGAGATTTCAGCTTTCGCTGTGACTACCGATCGGTAGCACCAGATACAATTAATTGTCTACAGCTACAGAATGAGTAATTGTCTCCAACTTCAGCACTGCTCACTGTACCAGGAGTGTACCAGTACACCAGTGCCTGTGCCATTGTCAAATCTCCCACTCGCTTGCGATGGCGACAACGGCCGGGTCGGGTCGGCGCGTGCGCTTCCGCGGCACTCACTGCATTGAGTTCGATGCTGCACAGGCGCCAGTGGTGCGTCTGTGCGGTGCTGGCAGGCAGCTACGCGCGCGTGCGCTTGCGGACACGCAGCTCGAGTGCGCCGCTCGAGGGCTTCCGCCCACCGCAGACACGTCGGCGGCGCTGCTCGCCGAGTACGCACGCGAACTGCAAGCAGCGCTGCAGTCGCGCGGCTTTATTGGCGACAGCACCGCCGAACGCCCGCCCGCAGCTGCTGAGGACGTCGTTGCGCTCGAGCGGCAGCTGCAGCTGGCCGAGCTGCTGCAAGCGCAAGCGACGCTCGCCAGCGAAGCTGAAGCCGAGCCCACCGCCTCTGCTAGCGAGGAGCTCGCGAGCCCTGAGACAGCGCTGCCGCAACTGCAGCTCGCAATGAAGGAGATCGTGGGCCACACGGACGAAGGCTACGTGTTTGGCCGGCGCTTTGTCTCAGTCGAGACGTTTATCAACGCGTTTGAGTTCGAGGAGCTCGCAGAGATGGCGCACGCGCGTGGACTCGCAGTCCCCGACCTCTCGGACGCTGAGCGGCGCCAGGTCACTGCAGTCGAGCGTGAATTGTGCGCACGCCACGCAGGTTCGGGCGCTGGCAAGCCACTGAAGCAGCTCACGCTCCGCGAGCTCCTGGTCGAAGCGCGGGCACGGGACCTCGTCGTCACTTCGCGCGCGAGTCGGGACCGGGACGGCAAGCGGTCAAAGAAAGGGCTGATTGAGAAACTGCGGGTGCGTTTGTGTAGGACAGTGCGGTCCACGCTCTTGTGCGTGTGGATGGCTTTGGACTGACACCACCACGGCTGTGTGTCTGTGTGGGGGCTGATGACGGTCTAGCCGGTACTGCGCCAGGAAGTCGTGGACGACAAGATCCGCGACAAGCGCGACGACCTCTTACGCGCCTTGCTGCTCGAGGTCCTGGAAGCGGAAGCAAAGCGCCACCAGACGCACGCGCTCCTGGAGCTTGTGCAGCGCCACCTCGCGCGGTTGGGAGCGCCGTTGGCTGATGAGCTGAACGCAGAGAACGAGCCGAACAACTGCTGTGCGGACCGGAGGAACGTGGAGGAGACAGCGAAGGAGGCGGGAGAGGACAACGCAGACGTACAGCTGCAACGCTGCTATAGGCAGCTTCTTGAGCGACTCGAGAGCGCGCGGCAGCTTCAGCCGCACGCTGGGAGCGCAGCACAAGCACGGCGACATATGTGAGGGACGGAGTGGGTTGTCGGTATGTGAACGTTGTAGCTAACAGAGTTGGGAAGTCCAAAAGCCTTCCAGTCATGGTAGTTCCAGTATCCGGACAAGAAAGCTCTGACGACCACCATCTCAACACACGCGGGATGCTAAAGCCGTG
>JAASFJ010001247.1:0-10696 GCA_023333755.1 Globisporangium uncinulatum
AGTCCGTGGCGCGTGACGATCGCGTTCGCTCCGTCCGGTGTCGTGCACGCTGCGATTGTCTCGAACACGCTCTTCTTCACCGCGACCGTCTCGTGCTCGTCCAGCAGCAGGGCCAGCAGTAACCGCACGGGCGCGCTGCTGTCTGCGATCGCACTGAGCGTCGCTGGCTGCGCTCGCACCTGCGCGAGCAGCTGCTGCTTGGTGTCGGCGTCGGCGGACTGGAGCTGTGCGAGGAAGACGCCGTTCGCGTACTCGTGCTCGGGGGACTGCGGCCGGTGTCCCGACGGTGGTGGCGGTGGCGGACGGGAACAGGACGACGGTTGCGTTGCTGCTGTTGCTGTTGTTGCTGAGGTCGCTGACGAGCGAGGAGACGACGCGTCGGAGGGTCTGTGCCCCATGGTCTTGAGCTTGCGCCAGAGTCCCATGTTTGCTGGATGGATGCGTGGGAGTGAGGAAGGAGTGTGCTAGGACGCAGAGATGGAGAGGAAGACGACTGCGTGCTGGTGGACTTTTGCACGCAGATGCGCTGCTTGTAGACTGCTGTATGGTGAGTGACTCACTCACTCACTGGCTGGCTATCGGCGGTGGTGCCTCCTGTCCTGTTTGCGTGTCAAAAATCGGAGGTCGCTTGTCAACTTGCGTGCTGCTCATACTGAACGCAAGTCATCTGAGAGGTGACTCATTACCGACTGTGAACTGGATACGAAACGTTCAGTTCCAAATCAGCCAGTCAGTCAATCAATCATCCGAGTCAGTGGTCAAGATTCTTGACTCAAGAAGACCTCTCGAACGAGTGTGAGGACCAAGACGAGCGACCACGACGAGGAGAAGGACGAACACCTTAGGACGGACGGACAAACGGCTGCGGGTTCGTTCTCCACACACCAAACACGCAAACGACCGTCATGCACTCTCCAGTCCATCATCACCAGCAGCAGCAGCAGCAGCAGCAGACCACCCAACGCCATACCGGCGACCGGGACGAGGACGCTGACGTGCAGCAGGCGCTGCTGCTCTCGCTGCAAGAGCACGTGCACGAGACGCTGCTACCGCTTCTGCGGACACCACTCAACCGCCACAAAATCAGCGCCACCCAAAGCAAAATCACCCTGCTGCTCGAGGCGCAGCGAGACCCGTCCACAGTCCGCGTACTCGCCGAGTCCAGCGCAGCGACACAAGTGCTACTGGCACTGCTACAGGACGCACGCGGTGACGTGAATGCGAACGGGAAAACGGACCACAGTGAGAGGAAGCGCGAGAGCGAGGAGCAGCTCGAGCTCAAGAGGCAGGCGCTCAGGCTGCTCGCGTGCGGCTGCGTCGGAGCCGATGACGTGCTCTCTACAGTCGTGCGGCTGCTCCAGGAGAACCAAGAAGCGTTCGCGAAAGCATGGCACCAGGACGCCAACCACCACCTCACGTTCACAGCGCTGCTGCTCAACTTTGTGCGCACTGTGCACGACGCGCACGTGATCGCTCTGGACACAGCTGCTGGGGACTTGGCACGGGCCCTCGTCCACATCATCGCGGCCAAGAGCACGGTGCTCGTCGACATCCTCGCGCTCGATCTGCTCAGCCGCGCTGCGACGGCACGTCCCAAGGTTGTCGACACGGCGACACAGGACGCGGTGGCCGCGATCCTCACCACGAACCTCCGCCCGGCTGGCCAGCCGTTCTACTCGCTCCGAGACGACAGTCAGCGCCCGTTCGACCGCCAGCGATGGGACGGCGTGCGGCTGTGGACGCTCGGCTCAGCCCTCCCCCAGACGCTCGCCATCCTTCGCGACGGATGCGCCGCTGAGCAGTACGTGGTGCTCAAGTGCCTACTCGCGACGCCGCGGACCGTGCGTGAACGCCTAGTGCTGCTGCCGGACGCGGTCGCGGCCCTCGTTGGCGCCACCACAGTGAGCGAACACAACGTCAGCAGCCTCGCAGTGGAGCTGGTGCGAGACGTAGCACGCTGTCGCGTCGCCTGTCGCGCCGCCCTCGCAGCCTTTCTGCTGCGCTGTAGTGCGGACGAGTACGCGTCGAGCGGCTGTGTGCTGTCGGACGCGCTGTTGATCCGCGACAACCGCGACAACGCCAGTCTGGAGACGACTGTCGCGCCCGACGCGAACGACACGAACGAGATGGACGACGTGATGCTGACACTGCGGAACGGAGCGGACGACGACGAGCGCGTGCGACTCCTGCGCAACATTGTGACCAAGCATCAGCTGCTTCTGTTCATGAGCTACGAGTGCGACCTGCTCAGCGTCTGTTTCGAGTTGGTGTGTAGCTCCCGCGCTAGTGATGATAGTGACAGCGACAGTGACAGCGACAGTGTCAGCATAAGACAGTCCGCGACGAGCGAGGGCGTCCGTGCGCAGCTCTGGAGAGTGCTCTGCACGGTCGTCACGCACGCGTCGAGCTACTACCTCGTTCCTCTGCTGGACGTGAAGCGGTTCGCCCAGACCGCGCTGGCGGCACTCCGCGCCGAGTGTCGTGACGCGCGGCTTGCGATCGCCGAAATGCTGGCGTCGTACAACTTCCAGTGCGAGCACCCGAGCCTCTTGAACACGGTGAACGTCTCGCGTGCGTTCGTCGCGGTGCTCGCCCAGGAGCCGGACGCCGCCGTGGCGACAGTGCTCGCTGCGTCGCTGCGGCGCCTCCGTGCGAGCCACGCACGCCGCGTGGACGCGCAGCTGTGGCTCGTGTGCAACCGCAAGGACGCGCAGAAGGACTTTGACTTGCGCGTCGACGCGCCGATGCTGTACCAGAACCTGCTCGCCGTGTGCCGCAGCAACGCCGACGACAGGCTCGGGCTGCCGCTCGGTGCAGTCGGCGTGCTCGACCAGGTCATCTGCGCGGGTGTGGCGGCCGAGCTGCTGCTGAACGCGAACGACGCGGAGCAGACGATCATCCTCCGGCTGCTGTACAGCTACCTGCGCGCGGGCGTGCCGGGCGTCGTGAGCATGCTGCACGAGAACGTCGACGACCTGTTCAAGCTCGCGATGCACGGACCCGTGCTGTGCAAGCGACCGGCGCGACAGATGCTGCGGGCGCTCACACGAAACGGCACGGCGTGTTGCGAGGACCAGACGACGGCTTCCCACGCTGGGCGAGCGTGTGTGCAGCCAGACCCGGTCTTTGGACTCATCCGGACGTTGTTGCGCAAGTACCGCGTTGAAGAGGACGCGGACGAGGACGACAGAGACGACAGCAGTGTCGGCAAACGCGACAACGACAGCGACAACGACAGCAGCAGGGTCGACAGGAGGGGGACGACGACGGCGACAGTAGCAGGCACCAAGACGACGTCGTTCGTGAGTGTGACGGTGGCCGGACGAGGGAGCAGCAGCGGTGGGGGCGACGTGGAAGGCGGAGGGGAGGGAGTGCACGAGGGGGTGGAAGACGATGAGGCCATGGACGCACTGGACGACGAGTGGGAGGAAGAAGAGGCGACTCGCCAGCGCCTCTCGTCCTTCGCCTTCGACGACTGGGAGGTGCTGTGAGCACCACACCGTCCGTCCGTCCGTCCGTCAGTCGCCTGTTCTGGCCAGCAAAGTGCTGTTCTACGCCACCGACGCTCGCCACGACAGACGACGCTAGATAGCGCCATCGGCCTCATCTTGGCCTCGCCAAGTGAAGGAAGTGGGTGAGTCACGACAGCACAGTACAGCAGCAGCAGCTACTCCACTCCTGTCGCAAAGACAAGAGGCTCCACAACAACAACATACAACAGCCGACAGTTCGTCTGTCTTTCACGTGCTCTCTGGTCCATTGTCTTCCTCCGAGCAAGCAACTCCGTCCAGGAGCTGAGCTGGCGCCGTCGCATGCGACACACACACACTCTCCCCTGTCTCCACTTGCACTGTCGCCCTCCTTCATCCACCGCCTTGCTCGCTCGCTCCCTCAGTTCTCTACCGCACCACGTCTCCACTCGGCAGCTCCTCCAACTCCAGCTGCTCCGTGTGGCCGCACGCGTCGCACGAGAAGCCACCTGCCGGGTTCTCCAGCGTGCACTTGTCGCATGCCCACGGCTGCAGACGCTGGAACGTCAGCCGCACCGGGTTCGGCGACGTCCAGAGCAGCTCCAGCACAGTGTACAGCGCCTCAGTCGACAGCACGTGGCCGTTGATCGCGAGCAGCACGTCGCCGACGCCGATCGCGCCGCTCGCCTCCGCCGCCAGCTTCTCGCCAGCGCCGTTCGGCTCAAAGCCCGACACCACGAACGCGCGCTCGCAGCTCTTGAGCGCACACCAGGACGCGCTCGCAGCCTCCAGAACGAGCCCGACGCCGCCGTCCGACGCGTTCAGTGCCACGTCCACGATCCGGAACGGCTTCGTCGCGAGCTGCTCGACGGCCCCACGCATTGGCTGCTGCTGCGTGTCGCGCGCACGTCCTTGAGGAGACGGCGGCGACTGCAGGAGGAGCGTTGGCTCGTGGTGCTGCCGTTGCGGTGGCTGGACACTTGACTGGCCACTATACGCACTGTCCAACGGGTTTGTTGTCTTCGTCGCACTCGTGCGCGGCACGAACCCGTACATTGTCTCTGGGATGCGGCCCTGTCGGATCGGCGACAGCGGCGGCATTGTCGATCCCTTCGCTGTTGCCGAGAGCCCTGAGTGAGACGACACGCCGTTGGCTTCCCCATTGCCATTGCCACCACTGTGCAGGTCCCGGAAGATCTCGTCGCGGTTGATCTCGAAGGCGGCCTGCGGAGCGTCACTGCTGCGGAACGACGACTCGCGCTTCCGCACCGACCGGCGCATCGACATGGACATGGTGCGTCGCAGGTCGCCCGTCGCGTCGTTCGCTCCCGCGGCTGTCGACAGCGGCGCACGGCCTTTAGACAGCAGGCCGTTCACGCGCGACAGCGTGTCTTCCGCCGACTTGTGCATCAGGAAGAGCGCGTCGTCGTGCCACGCTGCGCTCGTATGCGCACTCCCACCCGCATTCGGCACGGGCGGGACCGGTAGCGACCGCGGACCTGTTGCTTTGGACGCGTTGATTGGGCTCACAGGCAGCTGCACGCTCCGTGGCGCCTGTACGCGCAGACTCGCCTTCATCGCCGCCAGCAAGTCCGCATTGTCCTTGACAGCCGACAGCGCGTCGCCACTGCCGTCGTCGACACTGTCCATCCCCGCCACACCAGCCACGCGAGTCGGTCCTGTCGCTACTCCCGACACGAACGCGGACGACAGTGACGTTGACACGAACGCCGTGCTGCTCGAGTGCGCATCATTCTGCTGGCTCTGCTGGTCGTGGTGGTGGTGATGGTGGCCATGGCCGCCTGGAACCCCCGCATGGTCACTCGTGCTCACGCCCGCCACACCGTCCGCTGTCTCTTTCCACCACGCGTGGATCTCGGACGCGACTTTCTCCAACTGCGTCGGCTCGAGGCCGTGGCGCTCGTAGAAGAGCAGCGTCGGCTGGTACCCGCCCCGCTCGACCCGCAGCCGCACGTCTGCCCACGCCCCGACCAGCTGCACGCGCGTGTCGTCAAAGAGGTACCAGCGCTCTTGGTCCTGTCCGGTCGCACCACTCTCCACTGCCGTTGACCGGCTTGCAAAGAACCCGACGTAGTGGCGGCCGTAGTAGCAGACCATGCCACGGAACGCGTAGGCGGCAGCAGCAGCGGATGTGTCGTCGAGGTGGAAGACGCGGTCCAAGTGCAGCGTCTGGGGGTTGTAGGCCGCTCCGGCTGATGACGGGTGCGTTCCAGGTCGGCTCTGGGCCGACAGCAGCTCCATCCACGCCCGTACGTCGCGTTTGTCTGCGCGGTCGCTCGCCCACGCGACGCTGACTGCGAAGACCATGGGCAGCGTGAGCATCCACCTGCTCGGCCGCATCGGCCCGCGACAGCGCTCGCACGCTGGCAGAAAGGCTGACTCACTGTCGGAACTGTCGCTGTCGCCGCCCTGGGCTTCGAGTCGCAGCACGTCTTCAAGCGTCCGTCCGCCTGGGCTCAGACTGGGACTCAGACTGGGACTGCGAGCGTGCTCGAGCAGCTCCTGGGCGTAGACACGGTAGAGAAAGTCCGTGTTAAGCACCGGTTCGGCCGTGTCGCCGCACTGCGCGCACGTCGGGAGCTCCAAGAGGTTCATCTGGAAGAGCACGTGGGCGATGCACATGGGCTCGCACACGAGCGCCGACGCGTCGTCCTTCATAGACTGCGACAGCTCCCCTGTCGTGTCGTACTCCGCTGGACGCGTTCTGGTCGACACACTGGCGACTGTCGCTGTCGTCCGCTGTCGCTGGAGCGCCAGCATGCGCCGCAGCGTGTCCCAGTGGAGCGCGTCCAGCACCGCCTCCAGCGCCTCGGTCGCGTCGTTCATGTCGCCAAGCGCAAAGACGTCGCCCAGCGCCGCTCGCACGCGGTCGACGTCCAGGACCGGCGCCTCTGAGAACGCGTACAAGATAAAGATCTGCTCGAGCTCACAGAGCAGACAGGGCGATGCGGACGTAGCTGTATCGGCAGAGGCAGAGGAAGCGCGCGTGACGTCGCCACCGCAGCGGTGGTGCACTGCGTGGTCGCCGGCCGAGATGAGCGCGCGACAGGCGCGGACGTGCCACAGACTCTGGATCACGACGTTCAGGAAGCAGTTGTTCGCGCCCGCGTCGTTCCGGAGGCCTTTGCGCTGGCTCGGCGGCGCGACGCTGGCGGTGGGGAGTGCGGATGTGAGCATGGGGGGCGGCGGCGAGTGACGGCGGAGGTGACTGGGGGTGGCTGTGGGAGCGGATGATCAACTGCCAGACGACACCTTGGCTCTGCTACTTCTCTTCCTGGTCTCTTGTTGTGTGAATTCTTGAGCAATTGAAATTGAAGGAGTGCCAAGATCAAAACACAAAGTGCGGCTGATTGCGGGTTTGGTGTGCAGAGAAGCCGCTTCAGAGCTCACTGACTGACGTCCTGAAAAGACACAATAGGGGTATGCAATTTGCAGCAGCAAGTCGATTTTTTTGTTCAAGGGTCAAATGGGAAACAGCAGCTCCAGCCAATCACAATTGAAGTAATTCAACATCCCAAAGTGTTGCCGCAGCAGCAAGTTCATTTTTCTAGCGAACGCGATGTCTGAGCTCCCGATGCCAAGTCATGGGACTGCTCCACGAGCATGCAGGAGCAGTTGAGCTTCGCTCTCTCTTCAAGAAGATGACCAGCTCGAGGATGATCGATGAGTGCGTGGTGGTGGAGTACGAGAAGATTGCGACCACGTGGTACGCGTTCTGGTCGCAGGCGTCAGGCAGCAGCGGGCGCGACGCTACTCGTAAGAGACGCTATCTACAACAGCAACACCACTAACGAGACCGAATTCATCACTCACTTTTGTCTCAACCGAGTCTCGTTCTTGAGCTCGTCGCCCTCGTCGGAAGACGCTTTTTCGTTCGTCCTTCCAGCGTATCCTGCTCTGTTGGTGAACACATCTGGAAATGATGTGGGCCATATCGCAAAAAAAAACTCGATCAGCAGCAGCACGCTAATCAGCTCCGTTTTTGATTCTGATAGCAAAAGTTTTGATCAGCCAATCAGAGGCCAAGAAAAAAACTTGACTTGCTGCGCGAGAAAAAATCGACTTGCTGCTGCAAATTGAATACCCCTGATAGGCTCGCACCCAGGAAAAAAGTCGATACCAAGTATCAGTATCAAGTATCAGTATCGAGGCTGGTCTCGACGATACTGATACTACACTCCTGGCCAAGTCTGTTCTTCCACTCACTAGTTCTATCCTAATTTAAACTTCGTCAAAAATACGAATTGGATGTGCTATTTTGACACTACACCTTTACCTGTCCAATTCAAGTTTAAAAAGGGGTTACCAATGTGAAGAGGCGAAAATTGGGCTTCTGATACAGACAACACACAGTTAGAGCACCATAACGAGAAGTGAAATGCATCAGGGTGACTCAACTTGGAACGCATGTCAAGAACAATTAATAACATTTTTTGTTAAGAATTGTTTAAAATTACGTTTTTAACATTTCTTTGACGTTTTTAACGTTCTAAACTTGATCTTGAAAACTCATAAATGGTTTTGAAACCTCATAAATTCCAAAGATTGGAAATGTGCTTGAACAAAAACGCAATAATGTATGGAAATTGTGAATCGGGCCACCTTCACTGCGTTCTTGAGTTCTTGTGGGCGACAACTGAAAAGTAATCAATTTGACTTGATTTAAGTATGGGCAATTTGGTGAATTAAATCGCTGTCCCACAACCCGATTTGTACCACAACTGTGTGTGATAAAACTGTGTGTTGTCTGCATAAAGTTTGAGGTCTAGCGGCGACCAAAGCGAAAAAAGCAGCAACCAATGTTAACACAACTGCCAACTCTATGGTTTTTCCACTCAATTACGTACAAATTGGCTGCAGTCAATCCAATTGAGTACAGCACTAGGTATTATCGTCGCTTTGAAGCCGGCGTGTCAGCCACGCGCGCCACGGAAATCGCCGTGGATTACTCTCCCTCTTCAATGTATAGGTCTTCTCGATGGACGACCGTCACTCGGAGCTATGCGTGTCCCACCGACGAGCGAGTGTCGACCAACCGACTCGCCTGTCTGGGCTACAGCCAGCTGTTCTTGAGAGACTGAGCACCGCCCGAGCTCGGGTGATGGCGACGCTACGCGTGGTGGGCGGCGTCGACGTTTCGAACCCCAAGCGACTGTGTGCAAGGTCATGTAATCTGCTATAAGCGCTATTCGCCCGTAAAAGGATATCTAGAGAGAGTAAAAGGGCGCCCCTCGCGAATTCAAGGGTCAGAAATCTAAATCCCGCGTTGCATTCAGCTCGATTTCATTCAGACGTCACTATCGGACATTCGTTACAGTCTTTTCTCACATCTGTCACTGGCGAGATCGATATAGCCTGTGATAACTAACGCAGGAACGCTTTACAAGCTCTTTGAATCGACCAGTAGCGTGAGAATCATTTGCTCTCTGAGTTGTGGAGAGCCCTCACAAACTACTTCGCAATAAATGCGCCCCCCTTCACGCGCTCTTGCCACGCACTTCCGCCCTGCACCACTCAAGTATCATGACCCACAAGTATGTAAACGTGACGACGAGGTAGATACAGCGTCACAAGAACACCCACCAAGCGACAAATAGAGCACTTTGAGTCAGTCGGAAATCACTATTTGGTCGCCAACGCGGTTCAAGCTCGTGGTGCCAATTGGCCACACGACTTTCAGCTCGGTCCTCGAGAGAGCTCGTACGACGACGACCCCACAGATGGCCTGCATGCTTCATTTGCCCAGCTCGTTTATTTTGTCAATAGGTATTTCGAGTCGGTCAGATGTGTTGTTAGTTCTTAGCTGCGGCTGATTTCAGAGTAGAAATGATGCCCCTTTTAACTCGCTCGTTTTCAGGTGTTAAAGATGCGAGGAAAGGCTGTATTCTTCTCTGCCCGGTAATTTAGTGCAGTGGCAAGATGAGTGGCAGCCAATTCTATAACCCAATGAAACTCACATGAAGGGCGAGTATGACAGGGTACGTTTGACTGCAATCGGATGATACGGCGATAGCAAGAAAATCCCAGTCGCAGTCGTATTTCCCCAAGCCAAACGAAGGAGAACTTCGTCTGGGTGTCCTCGAATTGCACAGCTGCGGGGCTCTAGACCTTTTGCTTTACCTTGTAGTGCGATCGGGGGTATCAGCGACTTGCGCAGTTAGCGAATTAGAGGCAGTAGGTGTACTAACCAACATCAGGTTCTGCTCGCTCCATGTCGTATTTAATTGTGCCAAAGAATTCAAGTCCCTCTATCCAGACATTCGCGGCGACGCCGGCTCTGATGTCCTAGCTGCAACCGTCCACCACCATTCGACATTCTTAAACACATTGAGGGAGATTCCCACCCACTTCTCACCTCTCGAACCACCAAAGGACCGCGCCTGAGCAATCGTTAGACATATATCTGTGCGGCAACCACCCAGCGTTTTAAACAAAGCTCATAAATTATGCACACACGAATGCGAAAGCAGAGTTCTTGCAAGAGGGATGGAGTAGAGCCAAGGCTTCCAGGCTACTGATGCCGCTCTTCGGGGTAAGAGTATTGTCGACGAACGAAGGGGACAACAACGCTTTGCTGTGGAGCCTTTGTCGTGGCGAGGGAAGTCCCCATGCACTCAAATGCGACCTCGAACACGCAGTTCAAATCATGCAGCGCAAGCACACACAAGTGCATCTTGGGTTTTCCAGGGTTTCAACGCTACCCCGCTTGCGAAGGTGCTCTTTGACCAAGAAACATCTGTGGCGGCGTTCCTTGAGGTTCACAAGATATGGGCTGCTCTCTACTCTGCGGTTGATCAAAGTTGTGGTGAAAACCCCACGCCGGTAGATTTTCGGGTCTATCTTAACTCGAGCAGCTATTATCATTGCGGTACAAGAGAGCTTCGAGGCCCTCCAGCCGCCATGTTCTTGCCCTTCTTGCCGCCGGGTCTTCTTCCTCGACTTCGTCCGGCAGCACGCGCCTTCCGGTCCTGACTTTATTTCATCCATCCTACACAGTGGAGACGAGCCCAAAGTCATGAATCGGCCTACCACCACCGCGTCCGTCATTCTCGTCGTCAAAATCGAGACAAAGCAAGATCGTAACTTCTGTCAACAATGGCGAGCCAACATAGGAGATTCCGCTGCACAGGAACAGGCAAGCGCCAAACAATGCTATCGGATATCCCTTCGCTATGATCTATCTTCGACGGAGGTGGACGTGGCAC
>JAASFJ010001248.1:0-10693 GCA_023333755.1 Globisporangium uncinulatum
GGCGGGTGCTGGCTGGACCTTCTGGAGCTGGCGCATCTACGGCGACGAGAACGGCTTCAGCGGATGGTCGCTGCGCAACCTCCTCCGCGACGCACGCTTCAAGCAGATGCTGCAGGCGGCCAACAAGCAGTAGACCATCGATCGGTCGTCGACTGGTATACTCGACTCGGTCATTCGAGGCCGATTTCACGGTCGAGTCGACTCGAGTCCAGTCCAGTTTCGAGTCCTGTCGAGGTTCTCTGAAGCGAGATACAAGCCGACTCGAGTCGATTCATGCATCCATCCAAGGTCGGATCAAGATCAGTCCAACTTGATCGACCAACCATCTCATCCAAGACTGCAAGCACAATCAGGCCTGTCTGCTGTACTTCCACGTTGCTTTTGATCTCGATCTCGCTCAGATACGTTTGGCTTGCCAATGTGTTGCCAACCGAAACATACCTATGTTACGACGACGCTTTCAAGAGCATTCATATACTACTACGTGTTCCTCGTCCTTGTTGTTGATTTCCACGCTCGCATTGGAGAGTGCGAGCGGGGGGGCTCGTGGCGCGTTGAGACGGTTGGATGAGCCTCGTGATTTCCGTTTGTCCGGTCTTCGTCGATGTGTGTACTAGCATGTCACCCGTCTAATGTCGATGTCGTTGGCATCACTGCGAGAAGCTCAAGAGCTCAAGTATAACGTAGCTCTTGGCTGGAAGTTGCCAGCTCTATCAAATCTTGTCTGTGGGTTGGAGCGTGCTGTGAACGATCTCTCCACACTGGAAATCGCAGCTCTGTGGCTGAAGCGCAAGACTGAAGCAAAGACTGAAGCAAACAGGAAGGAGCGCCCAGTCTCAGTCTGAGACTCATTTCTTTGGCCACGCCTGCGTTGACTTGCGTTTTGTATGGTGACGAGCGCTTCTTTTTCTCCCATGTATTTCTCGCTCGCTATTCAATTCGGCCAAAACGCAACCACCAGCCAGCCAGGCCAACCGCCGTCGTCCGTCTCCGCCCGTCCGCCTGCCTTCACTTGTGTCTGCGCGCCAGCGGGGGCTCCCGCGTGACCAACCGACCGACCGACCACCTGTCAGACAAAGCGATCGAGCATCCAACGGACCGACAGCTGCGACAATGGCCGCCGAGAACGCACCACACGTGCCCCACACAGAACCGAACCCGGCTGAGCCGCAGTTGCTGGCAGTGGCCAAGCCGAAAGCGCACCTCCCGCTGCTCGTGACGACCGAGAAGACGCCGCTCGTGCTCAAAGTGGACACGAGCCGGCGCGTCTCTGCCGAGGAGGTGCACCCGCTGCCGTGGTTCCGCTCGCCCGAGTGGAGTCGCACGAGTCCGCCGGCCGCTGGTCGTGGGGCAGGGCAGAAACGGTCGCGACTTGCAGGGCGGCGAAGCTCGCGAGCTGGCGCCAGCAGCGGCTGGTGGTGCCTGGGCGGCGGGAGCAGCACGCGCGACCGCGACGTGGAGCTCGGCTACGGCTACAGTTCGCGACGGACGGCGCTCGCAGCAGCAGCTGACGACGCCGACGGCTTCCGGCAGTGCGTGCAGCTGCTCGTGGCGCTCGTGATTGTGGTCGCGATCGCACTCATCCTGATGATCATTTTGCAGCCGTTCCATGACGGTTCGGACCCTGACGAGCTGGGAGTGGCGTCAGGCGGCTGGTGAGTGTGAGGAGTGGGGATTGGACGCGAAGAACGAGAGGCAGGCGAGCGAAGTAGTGAGTGGATGTATAGTACCCCCTTCCTCCTCCTGGGGAGGTAGGCAGGAGAGGCATGTTGTCGCCATTTAAGTAGTGTCGAGAAGAGAAGAAGAATGCAAGTTACGTGTATGTGGGTGTCCATCATTCTTCTTTTCATGGTGGTGGTTGCGTCGTCACGCGTCACACATGTTGTCACGTTTGTCACAAAACCCTCGGAAGAATGACCACACGACTGTTTTACCTCTCTTAGGTGCGAGTTGGGTTTGCGTGGTTGCGAGTTGGTTTTGATTTCAGGAAAAAATGGCTGCTCCGCTCGCCTGCCGCCTGCTGCTTGCGCGTGCGCGCATGGCGCCGCCTGCTGCGCGCGCCGCCTCGTCGTTCGCGTCCCCAGCGACGACGACAAGCGCCTTCGCTGCTGCGCCGGTGCACCCGGCGCTGCTTTCCATGGCGTTCGAGCGCGTCTCTGCCGGTGCGGTCGCCTGCTCTCGTCGTGAACGGAACACACCAACTACTCTATTGCTCCAACTGCTGACGTTATGTTCTCACTTGGTAACGACATGCGTCTCGCAGCACCGCTCATGCGTGCTCAGCCGCTGGTGTTCGAGACGCACTTGGAGCTTCCCATTGCGGAGCTGCCAGCGCTGCACCAGATCAGCGACATGGAGTGTCCGACTGAGAGCGTCAACGGTGCGTCTTGTTTACACTACTCCTACTCATTGATCGGTTGGGTACGGCGTGTACGTATTAACTGTGTGTGTGCACGCGACAGAGCCGCTGCAAGCGATCAAGCGAACCTACCAGCCGAGTGTGCTGCGCCGTAAGCGGAAGCATGGCTTCCGCTCGCGCCGCCTGACAATCTCGGGCCGCAAGACGCTCACGCGCCGCTTTGTCAAGGGCCGCTGGCGCATGTCGCTGTAGAGCAGCAACGAAAGACCGCCTCTCGGCTGCGGCTGCTGCTTGTATAGACTGCAGCCAAGAGAGAGGCTTAAGGAGGAGGAAGGAGCCTCCCGCCGTTGCTATCGGAAGAAGAAGAGCGGGGTGGTTTCCGCATTAATTGCCTGACAATCACTCCGACACTCGTCGTTTCCTTTGGTCTTTGACTCTCCGTACTCATTTAACGAGTGGTGGGGACGAGGACGTCGCCCATGTACTTTTCAAGTGCCGGTGAAAAGACCTCGTAGATGAACGCGACCGGGCGCCCACCGCGCCAGAAGAGGTACGTGCGGCCCCAGAACGGCCCGGCGTGGCCTCCGAACGCGGCTGCGAGCGCAGCCGAGTGCCCACAATGCACGCTCTTCATGTCTCGGAAGAGCTCAGTGCGGTTCTGCAGAATGTTGGCGCCAATCGGGATCTTCTGGTCCTTGAACACAGTGCCGACGTCGGCTTCGTGAAGCCATGACGTCGCGTATCCGAGCCGCTCGCCGCGCGCATTGCGCAGCCACACTTGGCGCCGGCAGCGCGGAGCTGCGATTGCGTGCAGGTCACTCGGCGCGTTGTCGAGGCGGTCGCCGACTGCGTGGAGTCCGAGCACGTCGACCTCGGTCGGAGAGCCTGTGAGGAGCCCCAAGTGGTGCGTCGGCGAGCCGTTGCCAAAGAGAAAGAGGCGCCAGGCTGCCGACATGTCCTGCTTGCCGAGCTGAGAGGATAGTGCATACAGTCCACATACACGTTAGTCACCTGCTCGTTGCGATTAGGCATGGAAATGGAAGGAGGGAGGGTGTCCGCACCAGCATCGCGTCGCCAGTGGCGTGGAACGAGAGCTCGAGTGCATGCCAGCCAGGGTCCTCTTTCCTCTCGGACGCAGCCACCGCCGTCACGACACCAGCAGCTTTGTTCACTTCCTCCTCTTGGTGCTGCTGCTGCTGCGTCATGGCGTGGTCGTCAGCTTCCCACGTGTTTGTTATCGAGTGAGCGAGTGATTAATGACAAGTACTGGTCCAGCTACAGTAGTATCATCATCCCAGCCACTCGATTCGAGATTGACAAGCAGCTTCCCACATGTCAACGAAAGACCACATGTCCTCCCCTGAATCTTCCATTCCATTCCATTCCTTTCTTCATTCCTTCCTAAAACCCACCCACACATACAGTACGTCACTGCCCAGAAGCAGCACGACCACCACCGCCACCATTCCGACTGCGGCTCCGGTCCTCTGACGCCGTTCGGTTAACTGCCGACTCAGCGATCGACTGGAGCAGCACCTCACTCCCCTTGACGCTCTCTGTGAGCGACTTCAGCATCCGCTCTTGTGCACTTTGCTTCGCAGCAATCGCTTCGAGAGAAGAGTTCGCGTTCGCTTCCGATAACAACAACGTCGACGACGAAGCAGCAGCTGATGCGACTGGAGCGTTAGCAATGAGCCGCGCAGCTTCAAGCAGCGCTTGCGCGATCGTCTCTCCTGCTACGACGATGGCCTGCGCCACATCGAGCGCGTCAGTAGACCTCTCGGGGTCTTCGCGTGAGAGCGGCCGCTTCACGCCGCTCAGTCGTGGCCGCTCTTCTTCCCCTGGCGTCGGGCTCTGGCTGCTGCTGGTGGTACTGGTACTGGTACTGGTACTGGAGGTAGCAGTGGTACTGGTATTGCTGCCATTTGTACTGCTGACAGCGTCACGACGGACAGCAGCAGAAGCCCGCGGCTGCGGCGCCGGTAGACTGAGACGCCTCGGAATCACGATCTGCGGGTGCGCGGGACTCGCACTCGCCACTGTCGGCGCTTCGTCGCTCTCGTTCACGCTGCCAGTGCTGCTGCCAGACTCCTCTGGCAGCGGCTGCAGCTCTGGCTTTGCACTCACAGGCGACCCGTTCTTGCTGCCACTTGCAGCAGCGACGGCCGAGAGACTCGCAGCGATTGCGTTGAGCTGTTTGCTCGGGCGGTTGTAGAACGACACGCCGTTTTGTCCGCCTGCGCCTTTGAACGCCGTTTTCATCACGCGCCAGTACGGCGGCAACGTCGGGTCGTCTCTGCTGTCGCTGTCGTCGTCGTCGTCATCGCTGCTGCTATCATCACGAACGGTATCGCCGTCAGTGTCGCCAAGTTGGCTCTTCTGGCCGTCGTTGTGGTTTCCCATGTCGTGCTTCACCATCAGACGACCGTGGGTCTCTTCGAACTCGCGCTTGAGCTGCTGGAACTTGTTCTTGAGCGCTGTGACGGGCACGACAACGCCGGTCGCTTCCACGAACTCGTCGTGCAGCTCGTTCCACGCGTCCTGGAGATGCGTCGGTGCTCGCGAGCGCGAGAAACGCGCCAGCAGCGGACCCAGCCGCAGCTGCAGGAGCTTCTCGATCATCTCGGTGGTCCAGACCGCGCGCGCCGAGCTGCTCGTGGTGACATTCTTGGCGCTCATGTGTGCGTACGTGTGTGACCTTTTCACTTTTGGCGCGAATAGTGCTACAACTGCAATAAAGTGATAGTCCAGGTGTGTACACGCGAGTGTTCTGGTATTATGCCTCTACAATTGTAGTAAAGCAAAGATGGACATTGGCAGAGAAGAGAAAGTGGGCTGTTTACGTAATTATCCATTCTGAAAGGGGCTGTAGACAACATTTGCAGCAGAGAGCTCCAAAAATGTAACGTGGAAAGCTGACTGGCTCAGGCAATCAAGTGGATTGATTCATGGGTTGGAAGGCTGTGGAAGGTGTTGATGTGATGGCTTATCGTTTGAACGGTGTGCTCTGCTCGCTCGGACATGTCCTCACGCTGGTAATGTAAAATGGTTTGAAAAGATGTTTGTTTGGGTGGCAGCGTCGCGCCATCACGCGTCCCTGCCGAGGGTACACATCGGTTGAGAAGGGTACGCTTGTTCCCACCCAGAGTTACGCTCCGCACTCTCCCACTTGAATAAAGTATACCCGCACTTCCCAAATTTTCGCAAATAAGCACAAAACCGAGGGGTACACACCGACTCTTGCAGCAAAACAGCGAAACCATCCTTGTCGCTCAATCGCTCTCATTCGCCCAGCAGCTCCACAGCCCGCACGCCTCATCCATTCCCACACTCAGATCGGCTTCCGCTGTCCCTGCGTGTGTGCGCGCGTCCTCTCTCCTCCGCTTCCACTTCCGCTTCCGCTCATCCGATAGAACATGAGCGGCCGTGGCTCCCAGTCGGGCGGCCGCTCGTCCGAGGTCGAGCGCATCATCGCGGCCGCTGAAGTGGACACGACGTTCGCTGGCAAGAAAGCGCGGTACCGCGGCCGGCGCTCGGTACGTCGCTTCTCCGCGTAGCGAGAGTGATGGTAGAGCGCAATGTGGACTCACCCCCTCTCTCTCTTCCTTCCCCCAGACGTGGCCGGGAGCGCTCGGGCTCTTTCTCATCGCCGCCGGCTCAGTGTTTGGCATCGTGTACTACGGTATCAAAGAGAAAGACAACGTGAACAACCAGATGGCGAGCGACGCCGCCGTGCGCCAGTTCTCGAGCGGCACGCCGATCTCCGACGGCCGCCCGGTCGCCCAGGACCCGGACATTACCATCACGAATCCCGCATCGTACACGGACCAGAGTACGTCCGTGTTGTCCCTCTCGAACCTAAGCGAGTGAGTACTGTAGGAGACCCTACTGACCCCGTCTATATGGATAGAGTGCCAGCAGCCCAACTTTGTGAGCAAGAACGGCAAGATCGTGGCCATTTTGGCCGACAACTCGGAGGTGCAGCTCGACATCAAGGGCGTGAACTGGCTCGGCATGGAGCGCAGGGACGGCGTGCCGCTCGGGCTCTGGGACAACACGCGCGAAGGCTCCACGATGTACCGCGTCGGCCAGTTCCTCACGAACAACAACTTTAACGCCGTGCGGCTCCCCCTCACGGTCGACTCGGTCATGCGGAACGTCGAAGTCGACTTTGATAAGATCAACACGAACTCGAACCGCGCGTTCGAAGACGTGACGAACTACGTCCGCATGCTGAGTCTCGTGGTCCAGGGCCTCGGCCAGCACCGGCTCGGCGTCGTCCTCGACTTCCACGTGCTCTCGGCCCAGTCAACAGCGGCGGACACGAGCGGCCTCTGGTACGGCTCGTCGATCCAGATGGCCGACATTGAGAAAGCGATCGACGAGCTCGCGAAGACGCTCTGTAACAGCCGACACTACAACGTCATGGGCCTCGACCTGAAAGACGGACTCGGGGCGTCCGCGACGTGGGGCGACGGCTCAGACACAGACTGGGCCGCTGCGGCGACGTCGCTCGGGAACTACGTGGTGAAAGCGTGTCCCAAGTGGCTTGTTTTTGTCCAAGGCGTGCAAGGGAGTGCGCACAAGGACGTGTACAACAACAACCAAGAGATCAAGAACAGGTTCCTCGCGGGGTCCGACCTCACGGGCGTCGCCACCGCGCCAATCCAGCTCGCGACCGCGAACAAAGTCGTGTACGCGCCCAAGTACTACACGAACTCGTTCTTGCCGCAACAGTACTTCTTTGACAAGTACACGATCGACGGCGACTTGCTCCAAGACGCGGTCGAGAGCAACGACACGACGCTCCGGAAGAACGTGCTGCTCAACATGGACTACATGTTTGGCTCGACGTACGCGACGGGCGCAGCGGTCGTGCTGTCGTCGTTCGGGGGCCTCATGGGCGCAGCGGACAACACGACGCTCAAGACGAGTACGCGGATCATCCAAGTGACGATCGAGAAGATGCTCGCGAGCGACAAGGGCCTCGCCGGCGGCTTCTTCTGGTCGCTCAACCCCGACACGTACTGGTCGTTCCCGTCGCCGTCGGCCGCGAACGCGACAGCGGCGGGGCTCGTGGACGAGACGTGGCGGGCCGCCAACATGGACGTGCTCCGAAACCTCGCCAACATGGACAAGATGGCGAGCGTCAAGTTCATCCCGTGCCAGCCGTGAGGAGGGAGAGAAGGAGTGAATGAGTGAGTGAGGGCGTCCGGACGACGACAGCGACGACAGCGTGAGGTGGGGGTGTGGGGGAGTGTGGTCGCTGGTCGCTGGCGTCTCCTCATCTCCACGTCCGCCCTCCAGTAACCTTTGCATCTACATTCTGCTTGCTTGCTTGCTTGCTTCTCTGGCTGCTGGTCTTGCTGCTCTCGTGTGGTCGTCTGCAGTCTCTTCTCATCTCACTCGAACTCTCTCTCTTCGCTTAGTGTGTTGGTGTCTCTTGGTTTGAGCGCCTTCTCCTGTGCGGTCGCCACCCTCCGCTGGTCCAGAAGACGAGGCCGAACGCCTCCTCTTCCTCCTTCACGTAGTGGGCGGCGGCCTTACAAACTCTACGCGCGCTTCTTCGCACGGCCGCCGAGGCGCTTGCTGCTCGCTGCGCGCTTCTCCGCGTCGCCCGAGCCGAACGCACTTCCTGACGTCGCGACACTCGGGACCGAGAACGCCGACGCGGCTCCAAACCCTGTCGGCGCTGTCGCTGTCGCTGTCGTCGGCCCCAAGTTGAACGACACCTGCTTGGGCGCCGCTGTCGCTGTCGCTGGCGCACCACCGCCAAAGCTAAAGCCGCTCGTTGTCGCCGCTGGTGCTGTCGCTGGCGCTCCAAACAGCGACCCGGCTGTCGTCGCTGGTGCTGGCACTCCAAACACCGACGACGACGGCGCTGGCGACGCCCCAAAGCCGCTGATCGCCGGCATCGCTGTCGGTGCTGGCGCTGCTGGTGCAACAATCGTCGGTGCAACGCTCGTGCGGAAGCGGATCTTGTCGATCGTCTCGCGCTTGTTGTCTTCGTGCGCGCTCTGCTGTTTGCGGCGCACAAACGGGTTCTTGACGACACCGCCGCTGCTCGGCTCGCCGTGACGCGCCATGTCGGCTCGCATCTGCACGAGGAACGCTTGTCGCATCTCCTCTGCACGCTCGTGCACGTCCGCTACGCGTGCTGCTACCTGCATGAGCGACGCGTTCTGTGCGACGAGAATCTGGTGCAGCAGTGCAGGCGACACGGTGGCGACGTGCTGTTCAGTCAGCGGCCGGGCTTCCGACTCGAGGTCTTCAATCTGCACTTTAATCGCTTCCATCGTGCGCTCAAAGTGGTCGAGCAGGTCCCAGTAAAACGGCGACGGCGTCTCGACGCGTCGGTGGACGTGGAACGCACTCGCGGCCGAGTTGCCGTCGAGTGTACGCAGACTAAGCGTCGCTGCGTCCACTTGGCGGATCACGTGCTTCGTGTCTTTCCGAGCTGCGTGGACTGCGGTGGCTTGGCGGTCCTGGACGTTCCGTCGAACGAGCACGTCTTGGTCGAGACGGGCGAGGTTCGCGCTCAAGTCGTCGAGCTGGCGAGGCGACACAGTCTTGAGCACGGCGTCCGCTTGGTCGGCTTCTTTCAGGACCTTGTGGAACGCTGCGATGTTCGTCTTGACGTCGGATGGGAGCGTTTCGAACGCTGTCTCGAGGGTGATGCCCTGTCCACTGCAGTTTAATCCAGTCCGTCCAGTCAGTCCAGTCAGTCAGTTGAGCAGTACAGTAGGTGACATATTCATTGTCCACCAATGAGTGACGGACACACTTTAGCTGTGGAGCTGCCGGTGCTCCCGCCGTGGCACCTCCAAACCCGAACCCGAACCCGAATGGGCTGCTCGTCCCAGGCGCAGCAGAGCCAAACATGCTCGTTCCAGTCGACGGCGCTGCTCCTGCGGTGTTGCCAAAGAACCCAGTGGTCCCTGTCGATGGGGCGGCTCCAGTGTTAAAGAAGCCAGTGCTACCAGTTGCTGGCGCTGCTGTCGCACCACCAAACAGACTGAAGCCGCCAGTCGCTGGTGTCGACCCACCAAACAGACTCGACCCACCAGTCGACGGCGCTGTCGACGACGCGTTAAAGCTGAAGCTTGTAGCTGGCGCTGTGCCTGCAGCTGTAGGCGACGAGCCAAAGAGACTGCGCGCAGCTGTGGACGTTGCGTTCGCGTTGTTACCAAAGCTGAAGCCGGACGACGGCGCAGCTGTCGGCGCCGGTGACGCGCTGCCAGTCGACGCGCCGAACGAGAAGCCGCCGCCACCGGCTGCTGGCGTTGACGTTGTGTTTGCACCAAAGCTAAACGCGGAAGACGTCGCGGGAGCGCCTGCTGGGGGCGTTGAGCTGCCAAAGTTAAAGCCTAGCGGTGTGTGTGCATCCACTCATTCGTGCGTCAGACGTGAACGAGAAGGTAGTGGAGAGAGAGGGTGAAGAAAGGGAGGGGACGGTGACGCACCCGACGCCGCTGGTTGCGCGACGCTCGTTCCGCCGAACGAGAAGCTCATGGCGCGCGTGTGAGAAGGAGCAGAGAGCGCCTGGGTGTGTGGGCGTGCACACAATTGCGGTCGCTTGGTCTGAAATGAGGCAAAATGGTACCATACAATCTGCAAGAGAAAAATTCATACCTGGAATTATTGGACACGGGGGGCGGAATACAAGGTGAGATGGCGAAACGGCCTGTGAATACTGACACGACAGAGGAGCAAGCACTGGCATACGGGCTGACAAGTGCACCAAGAAGAAGCGCAGTTTGTGTGGTGATAGAACACAAGGACAACACGGCGTCCACCGTGTCGTTGTCGATGTTCCGTTGAGACTGTCGTGATGCTTGTGGAGCGTGTCCGAGTTTCTGGAGCAGTGCACCATTGACTGGTGCTACTTCGGTACTGCACGTGTTGGTCGTGTCGCGGTCCCAGCGTATCGAGTGCTAGGATCGACCGAACGTGTTCATCGATGTCATAGTGGAAGTTTCAGTTGGCCCGTTCCGAGTCGGACGACTACGCGCACAGTACGGAATCCGTGACGCCGATTCAAGATCGAGAGCTCCGTTGTGAGTCCTGGCTGCATCTCTCGCCTCGGCTGGAGCATCCACACGAAGGGGTCAACGTTGCGATTGCAGCGAGCGGCGGTGATCACCGAGTCCGATTCACGCTGTCGCCTTCCGCACGCCGCTCTTGCGCATTCGCGCACACCACGCACTGACGCATAATGCACACTTTGCACCTACCAAGCAAACAGCCAACAGCGCTCTTGTGACCTGACCACCAATTTTGCCCGTCAAATTTAATGTGATGCACGGTAGGAGACCTCGCCTTTCTGGCACCACA
>JAASFJ010001249.1:0-10675 GCA_023333755.1 Globisporangium uncinulatum
CGCAGCACCAACAACCTGCAGTACGTTGTGTTGCGCGGGCGAGGGTGTTCAAGGAAGTCAAGTCAAGGTATTCGTGCGTGTCGGTGTGACCAAGCGTGCTCAGGTGTGCCGTGCTTGACTAGGTGTGTGAACCTAAGCGTGGCAAGTGGCTGTCCTCAAAAGAAGCAAACCCGGCTCAGCACTTGGACAACCGCCAAGTCTAGCCCTTCATATTAAGCGAGTGATTGAGAGTGAGAGTGACGGGCGAGGTACGGTCCGCCCAGGAGTGTGATTGGAGTTCAGACGTGAGTTTGGACGTGGGTGCTGTCTAGACCAGGTAGAACACCCAAGCGACAGAGTCGCAAAGCCCAGAGCGTGCAAGGGCTATAGAAGAGTGTACTTGCGAGGACCCCGAGTCTTCAGACTGCCGAGTGCGTGTGCGATTGCGAGTACTTGCGTGTCATCTGGCGTGCCCCTGAGACTTAAGGGACACAGGCGTGTGCAAAGGAAACCTTTGCTACCCCAGGCCCGAAAGTTCGCTCCAAAAGAGCCATCAAAGGGGAACACAGTGTGAGGTACTGACCAACAAAGCCAGAAGGCCAGGGTCGTGTGTGCTTGCCTAGGAAGTTTGTGCGTGCATTTGCGTGCAAATTTACCCAGCCGTCTGAATCGAACCCAGGAGACGTTCACCCCGTCGTCTCTCTGGTAAGCGAAGCTCAGGGGGAGAAAACTACAGCCCACTTCGTCATACTTGTGCGTTCGCATACACTTGAAACAGCGCCATTACCTGCTCATGGTTGATGTTCTGGCCGTCATACAGGTGTGCTTGCGCTGTCATGAGCACGTCTGCTTCGCGCCGAAAAGCAGCCAGAATCCTATGGACGGAAAGCCCCCCTCGTGGCGTGGTCTCGGTTAGCTGTGTCGCGACTTGTTGCAGCTCGCGGATGACCAACTGCGTGCTCTCACGAGAGCTGCTCTCGCTCACTCCGTCGTGCTTCATTGCGCGCGCGTCTTGACTCTCCATGTCCTGCTTGCCGTCGCTGGTGGACTGAGAGAATGGAAGGCGGCCAGGGAGTTTTGTTACTGCGAATCCGGGCCAAGCAGCTTTTTTAGCCACTCAGGAGGCTCAATTATGAAACCTTCAATGATTGGTGTGTCACTGTGTGCAGCGGTTATTCAAATAGATCCGAAAAAGTGAAGCTCCAAGATCCAGCGATGCTGCTTCGGAGAGTCCAATCATTTGGTCAAATTCTCAGAAGTTGACTTCTGATTCACTTCATCCGAGGTGTGCTGTGGAGCTATCTTTCATAATGAAAACAAGTCAAACAATGTAGCCTTTATCACTTTTGATCTGAAGCCATTAGTGTCGGTCGACACACACTACCTTCGACTCCGGCGCCGCTGGATGATTTGGAGGATCTACGAGCACCCAAGAAGGCAGCATCATCACCACGAGAACAAGTGCGAGAACGACAGCCCCGCCCCAACCGATGACAACCACCGCTCAAGTGAATGAAGATCCATCCAGCCACCAGCCAGTACTACTAAGTACGAAGTACGCAATACGCACCCCATCAGGTCCAAGTCGACTCCCGTCGTCCAGCTGGTTCTCGAACCGACTCAGCTCCAGAAGCTCCGATTTCAACACGCTGCGAATGTGTTCCACCTGCCTCTCAGGCGCGTTCGTCCCAGTCGCTCCAGGCACTGAGACAAACGCCGTCGGCACGCCAGTCAGACCCACTGCGTCTCGAGGACGACCTGGTCGACGGAGTGAACTCGGCCCCGCACTCGACATTGGACGAACGCGACACAGCGTTTGCTTCGATACGCCACTAACACGGCGGTGCTCCATCGTCGCTTCTTCATAGTCGTCCTCTTCTCGCCCTCGTTGTTCCGCGTCTCGTAGACAGGAGCTGCTCGCAACCAGACACGCTGAAGCCGACACTGGCCGACTCCGTACTCTCTTCGCTTCCAAGCGCTGCGGGTGGCCGTACACTGTTAATGGCCGCTCGCTTGGCCGCGTCAGCTCTGCACCTGGCTCCGCATGCACACCGCTTGTGATCGGCTGGGCCGCGTCGTGTGCTGCCCGCAGCTCCCGGTACTTGGCTGTAAGCTCTGCGAGCAGCAACTCCTTCTCCTGCTCCAGCAAGTCCTTCTTTGCCAGCACCATAGTCTGCATCTGAGTGAACTGCTCGAGCTTGCCGAACGCAAGCTGCTGCTGGGCGAGCTGGGACTTGAGAGCTGCAATCTGGTTCAAGAGAGCGTCCAGGTCAGTCGCCGACCAGTTGTGGAAGCCCAAGCGGTCGTACGCGTCCGAGACGATCTGGAAAACTGTCTGGAACAGCACTCGATCAGAAGCGCTGCCGGTGGTGCTACGCTGTTGCTTCGACAATGATCGGGGACCGCGACTTGCTGCTGTTGCCACCTCGGTAGTCTCGAGCTCTTGGTGCTGTTTCAAGCACAGCATTTCAATCCGGGCGAGCACACGCTTGCGCTCGTGGCTCACGCGCACATGGAGCTGCTCGCCAAACCGCGCCTCGTACTCGTACCGCAGCCTTCGCTCGAGTTCGCTTCTGCCATTGTCGGTGTCCGTCGTGCTTGACGTGGTGCTGATGGACTCGTCATTCGCACTAGCGACACACGCTGCGAGGATACGCTCCACCTCACGACCATCGCGCTGCTCGACGTCCAGTGCGCACCACGCCTCGAACGCGTCCTTCGCTTGCCGAATGCGCGTCCGCGCCTGCACGGCTCCAGTCACCTGCCGCTCGAGCGACGCGACGTACTCGCTTGTCGCTTTGGCTCGCCGCCGTGCCGCCTCGAGCTCCTGCTCGTGACTGCCGGTTCGGAACTCGAGCTCTTCGAACCGCTCTCGCCAGCGCCCCATCTCTGTCTCAGTCTGCTCGACCGCATTCCGGCTCACGACGAGCGCGCGGTGGCTCTCCGAGAGCAGTTGCGTGACTTTCGCGAGCTCGTCGTTCGCTTTCATCGTCGCGTCTTCTGCATAGCGCACTCGACTCGTCACTGCGTCCTTCTCCCGCGCCAAGTCGGCCGTCTGCTTCTTCAGCTCGTCGATTGTCTGGGCAGAGACGTTGAGCGACTGCTTCAGCGACTGCACGTAGACGTCAGCGACGCTCGCGACAGTCGAGATGCCACCGCCAGTCGAGGCCGAGAGGCGACTCGGACTCCTGCTCCCAGAGTTCCGCTGTGGCGACACGGACGCTGCACTCGCAGTCTGCTTCTTCAGCATCTTCTTCAGCCGCTCAGCGTCCGCGCGTGCAGCTCGGAGCGACTCCAACAGCTGTGCGTTGCTCAGCTCCATGGCGCTGTACGACGAGCGCAGGTCCCGCAACAGCGCGTGCAGCGCCGCTTCGTTCGCTGCGTGCTCTGTCTTGAGCTGTTGGACGAGAGCATCGTGCATGGTCTTGGCCTGGAACGTCTGCTCCTGGCGCAGACACTTCTCGAGCCGTGTGAACCGGTCCATCTCTTTCGCCAGCGATGTGCGTGTGCGCCGCAGCTTATCTTCGTACACGCGCACGTGCCACACGACTGCTCGCTTCGCTTGCTCGTCCTTGCGGGCGCAACTCGCAGTGACGCTCGTCGCGAGCGTATCGGCCGTCGCGTCGAGCTGCATGACGAGCTGCGCCAGGTGCGCATGCACAGCGTCGTTCAGCTTGTCGTGGAAGCCCGCGAGCTGCTTGCGCCACGCGAGGTCGCCGCGGATAAAGACCGACGTCTCATCGAACGCGTCCTGGAGCGCGTGCACGCGGTTCTCGAGCGTCTGCGATTCGGCTTTAAGTGCAGACGCGAGCGACTCCTTCCACGCAGCGAATGGCGAGGCGTCCAGGGCGTCCGGCAGCGCCACAGTGTTGTCCGAGTCAGGAGCCTCTGGTGCCGCCAAGTGGTCGGTAGCGCTTGTCGATGCGGTTGTCGTCGTCGTCATCACTGCGCTGTGCTGGAATGCCTAGAGAAGTTGTCAGTCTTTTGAAGTGCCAGGCGTGCGTGCGGGTCAGAGTGTGAGTGACACAAGTGAAGCGCTTCCGAAAATAGAATGCAGCAAAAAGCCGATTGAGTGAGAGTTAGAGAGGTGCAACCACACGACACACTCGCTCACTCGCTCACAGACGCTGACGACTGCGGAAGCGGAGGCTGCTGCTGGACGCGAGACGCGTCGGTTGAAAGAGCAAAGAAAAGAAGCAAAGGAAAGCGCAAGCGAGCGGCGGAGGAGGGCGAGAGGGGTCGGTCGGCATCATTCAATGACACCAACAAACGCCCTCTTCCTCGTGTCTCGCACGACCATCCATCGACGACCTGCACGTGACGAACAACAACCGAGAGCTGGCTGGCTGGTGGTTGTCGGACGCACACACTGCTAGTCGATCGATCGATTCGACTTGCGCGCATGACCGAGCGAGCGATCACACGTAGAACATCACCTGCTTGAGGTCGTCGTGGATCTCCAGCATGCGCGTGTCGACGTCGACCGTGTCAAAGCTGCTGTGCGACGAGATCGACGCCGTCTCGCTGCCGTCGACCTGGAAGAAGCGCGCACGGAACGCCAGCAAGTGCGAGTAGTACGCTGCCGGCACCATCGACACGGACCGCGTGCAGCGCGCAAACGTGTAGCAGAGCTTGTACGTGATCGACTGGATCTCGTCCGCCGAGTAGCCAATCTCGTCCAGCAGCACGTGGTAGTGCGTCGGGCGGCTCGTGCCCTGGAGGCCTGCGTGGCTCATGAGGTAAAAGTCGTTCTCGACCGGGTGGCAAATCACATTGTCCACCACAGTCCCGGCCTTCACATTGCCGCTGCGGTCCGCGTCCGCAGCGTTCGCAGGGAAGAGCCGCGTGTTGTGGCGCTTCTGCACGACAATGAACGTGATTGGCGGCGCGTACCCTTTCTCCAGCACTGCGCACGCTTCGCGGATCGCAGTCACTTCATAGTTGAGCACCATGTGGAACTGGCCTTCGCTCACACCGTCGCGGTACACGACAATGCGCTCGGGCTTCGTGCGCGTCTCGCGGTAGTAGCGCTTCATGAGGTCGACCGTCATCTCCTTCATGTACTCAATCTGCTCCACACGGTGGCCCTGAGCACGGACAGCGCCCGCGTGCTTGATAAAGTTCTGGTCCATCGATGCCACAATCGCTGCAACCGACGGCCGCGTGCGGTCAAACGGACTCGGGTGCGTCACGTCCGCTCCAAACACGATCGTGCCCTTGCCAAACTTTGGCATATTCTCAGCAATCACCGTATTCTTCCCGCCGAGCTTCGCGTTCACCTTCATGAGAATGTTCGCAATGTACTGCGGGTTGCACTTGGGAATGTGCTTCGCGAGCATACACTGCGAGACAATGCCGACGTCCGTGTCGGATGCGCGCTTCAAGTCGCCGTACGCCCGCGCGTCTGTCGTCGGGTTCACCATCCACACGACCTGCGGCTTCACACGGAACGCAGACGTGGCAGCTCGCACGGCTTCGTCAAACGCACTGCGCACCGACTGGTTGCGTGGCTTCACAATGATCGGCGGCAGGTTCTTCGGCGGGTTCATGCCGAGCTGCCCCATCTGCCCAATCACCGCACGGAAAAACTTCTCCATGTCCGCTGCTGGATTCCGTCGTGGGTCGCAGCAGCTGATCACCGCCCACGACGTCAGCTTCGACGCTTCAAAGAACGCCTTGCCGCGCATGTTCCACGACCCTGTGTCTGGACGAAACGGACCGCTCTTGTACGCCAAGTTCGGTGGTGGCAGCTGCCGCGCTTGCACGCTCGCCATCTGCGGCGACACGTTCAAGCCAAACGCTTGAAGCACTGGGTCCGTCGCAAAGCCAGCTTCCTGGAACTTGCGTTCAATTGCCAGCTTGCGCTCTTTCGGCGGCGTGCACGTGAAGCGAATCATGTTCGCGACTTGCGTGTCGGTCGCTTTGCGCGGACACTTTTGGCCCGCGACGATCGTACACACTTCCAGCGGCAAGTAGTTCCGGCCTTTCAGAGCACCGACGTGCAGACACGGCAAGCGCGGGTACCGCAGCCGCACGTTGTACGCCGTTGCAAAGTACTGCGCGACCGACTGGCGCTTCCCACTGTCGTCTTCAAAGAACGTCTCGTCTGCGCCGTGGCTCGAGAGCTTGTTCACTCGGTACTGGCGCCGCACACCTGGACGATGCGTAATCTGCACTTTCACGCCAGCAATCGCTTTGCTAAACGCCGACTGCTGGTACTTGTTCAACGTCGCCGGCAGCGCCGACAGCCCGAGCGTCTCGTACACGTAGTCTTCGACACTCATCGCTTGCACAAACGCGGTCGCTGCCAGGTCGAGGTTGAGCACGAGCTTGCTCTGCGTCGCTCGCAGGCTCTGAAAGTACCCAAACCACACGTCTGCGCCTTCGCCAATCGCCTTCTTGCCTGTCGCACTGAAGAGGTTGCGGCCAACTGTGACAAAGCGTGACGACGCTGTGTGGCGCATTGCAATGTCGAGCGCTTGGAGCGCTTCGTACGGCGTGTAGTTCAAGCGGCCAGCAAAGAGCGCACTCAGCTGCTCCATGCGCACGGCACACGGGTCTGACTCTTTCACAACGGCCGTGTACTCTTTCGGCCGGTCTTCGTCCGCCAGTGTCAAGCCAGTAAACGCCAGCTCCGCAAACGGCAGCCGACTCGGCGTATACACGTTCTTGCGGCCGTCTGAGACGACGACAGCAGCTGGGAAGTCGCGCTTCAGCCGCGCCAACAGCGCGCTCATAATCTTGCCCGCCAACGCTTTCGGCGGCCCGTCGTTCCCAAACATCCGCCCACCTGTCTCGCCAAACGCCACGTCGTAGTGGTACGCGTCGCCAGTCGGGTTAAAGCTCACAGGAAAGTGGTTCGCGAGCAGCTTCACAGGCGTCCCTGCGCGTCCAAAGCCAGGACGGGACGGGAAGTGCATCACGACTTTCGGCGTGACGAGCGCTCGCTGCGACGCCGACACGTCGAGTTTCTCTTCGAGCTCGAGAGCGAGAGCGACGTTGACGTCAACATTGTGACTCGGAGGCGCCGGCGGCATTGGAGGTACCACGAACGAAGCCGCAGGCGGCGCTGGCGGAGGCTGCTGGCTCCATGGCATGCCGCCTCGGCCTCCAGAGCGGCCGGCTGGAGGCGGCGCTTGCTGGCTGGCGCCACGTCCGCCACCAGCACGACCGGGCGGCGGCGGACCTCCTCGGTCTCCGCCGTTGCCGCGGCCAGCACGACCGCCACCGCGGCCGCTTCCACTACCTCCAGGTGCCCTTGCGTTACCGCGTCCACCGCGATGGCTCATGCCGTCTCTCTCTCGTGGGTCTTTTTGGCTTGGACCTTCTCGCTGGCTGGCTGGAGCTGGAGCTGGAGCTGGAGCTGGAGCTTGAGCTTGAGCGGGGAAATCGGCAAATGGAGTGGCCCTGTGTTGAAGTGACTGATTATTACACAAGTCAGTGCGTTTGATGAAGGAAGAGAGGATAGTTTAAACGAGCATACTGAAAGCAAGTGATGCGAAAACTGGCGCAACCTTTACTGAACACCAGTCAAAAGCGAGCATACTCACTTCAAGTTGCTTTGGAGATCTTACAACATCCTCTCTTATCTGATGTTGCACGTGCAGTGAGCCTCTCGGAGCTCATCAATCGCGATCCGAGGTCCCCAACCACCACTTCAGCAAACGTTGGGTTGGTGCTTTCCAAACTTTACGTTTGGTCTGATCTTGTACCATCAGGAGCTCCGCTCCTGCGTATTGACATCAACAGCGAAGGTTATGCTAAACATCGAGATCGAGAACTCGTTTCGTTACGGGTGTTAGCCTGACCTCGCCCTCTTTGACGAGGCCAATCTTGAGTGAAAGTTACTGACCGATCTTGCTCCCACTCAAGCTCTTGCAAGCAAGCACGGCAACCACGAGAACTCGCTAAGGGTGAGGCGACGCTGCTGGTCTTGCGTGAGAGTTTGCTCGCACATGCGCATACAAGTGAATTCCTTCACCTTCACACGCCCTGCTTCCCCCCACACCTCGGCCACTTCGCGATACGCTAATTGGCATCCGATTGCAGTGCGTCAGCGCTTCAGCTCGCGAGAAACAGTGTTTCATACCAACAGGTTGAAGGTGGGTGAACCAACAACAACGCGTCTTCCAACTTCAGCGTAGCGATACCGGTCCTGCTGACATTGTGTGAGGTTGAGTAGAGCGGGTATTGGTTGCGTAACGCTTGTCTGCTTGCCCATAACGCCATCACCTTCTGTGCACGCGTTCCGAGTCGCCAGCCCGCTCGATTGTCATAGCAGCACCAATCCGGTACCGTAAATAACGCCGAAGTTGCAACATCGGTAAAAACTTAAGCTCCTATATAATTTTGGCCGACGAAGTCCGTAAGAATGCAAACATGGTTCATTTGTAAAATAACGTCATACCGATAAATTAGCGTCTTTTCGTTTGTGTATCAATACCAAGTATCAAGTCAAGCGAGCCTTGATACTTTGGAGCACATGCGCTCGTGCTTCTGGGTCTCGTCGGAACACGTGCGACGAGAACGCAACAACGTGACCAACTTTTCGGTGAATGTAGCAATGAACAGCAAGAACAACAACACAATGACAACAAGCGAGAAAAACGCTGGACGCGAGAGAGTCTAAGCGCTCCTGCAATACGACACAGGGAATGGAAAAATTATATTTATATTTATTTTTTGGCATCCAATCAGACAAATAAATTATTGGCAAATATTCAATCTCTTCCATTTAAATTTTTCGGTGATCAAGCTCGAAGTTTCATCACCACTGCAACCAGTCCAACGTCCCACAAGCTGCGGTTATGCTCCAGAAAGAGCAACGTCTCAAGCACGGTCGGCTCCATACGGCGTCGGTACGCAATCAGGACGAGTCCTGCCCTAGAGAACAGACGCTCGACGTCATTCAACGTGGCTGGAATTCAACGCAGATCAATGTAGGTCGACTGAGAACTGGAAGTGCTGCCGTCAAAGAGTATCTGCTCCGCGAACGTCATCGGCTTGGGCGCCACCCCATCGCAATTATCTTGCTTGACTTTGAGCTTCGCCAGGGTCTTCATCCTGTCTGGGTCAGTGTGATCTCCTCGCCACGAAGCACTTTTACAACGCCATTCTCAAAGTCCTGGGCCTTGGCTGCCGTGGCGTCGGTAGCAAGGTGACGTGCGGCTGCCGGATGTTCTGGCTGGAACGGATCCATCAGATGCCTCCAGTGTCGGCTACCAGTGTGTCCATTTGGGCGGGCTCAGACTTCGGCACGTGCATGTTGTTGCAGTTGAAGCTCTGGGTCAGCCAGCCCATTCAAGCAGCGAGCCTCGAAGGCCCTCGCGTGCTGCCGCGTGGCCGGCTCTGTGAGCCCCCACGGCGGCCCCTGTGTAGAGCAGTGAGCTTAGACCAGTCCTCTGGCATTCTAATGGTTTCTAACAGGAGTTTGGTTTCGGCGACTACGACCAGAAGTCAATTCTGACCGAAGGACAGATCACCGGAAAATCGCGAACGACCCCGTCAAAAAGCTTTCGGACGACCAGGAGTGTCGGATCATTCGCCTTGCCGCGGTACTGTCGTTGGAGCGTCATGCCCACGCTTTCGAGATTTTGCAGATCAGCGTGAAGAGTGACAGCCGCCAGTTCGTCGCTCGCGCTCGGCATCAGGTCGATGTATCGAGCGTCGGTTAGGTGGAGGCACGGTAGTAGAGCGATGTAGGCCTTCACAATTGCATGCATAGAGCTCCACCGAGTTGCGTTTCGTCAGACAGGCATGGGCGCGTTGCGAGAGCGCAACATGGCTCGCAGTTTGACTGTGTCGAGGCGAACCATCAGTTCGTGGGTCTTGTCGAGCAGGAGAGTGCGAGGTTCCAAGATCTTTGTGACTGCGAGTTGTAGATGGTCACTTGTGCATCCGATCATGGGTGCGCTCATCATTGCAGCGACAGCGGCGTTCACTGAGGCATGATCACATACGTAGAAGCATAGATTGTTGACGTCGAGCGCGTAGAGGTCGAGGACAAAGTCGAACAGTTCCATGAACGCCGCTGCATCCATCTGAGTTTCGTCGATGAATGACGAGAACATGAGCAAAAGCTTTGTTGGAGTGCGTAACGGGTCTTCGACTGGCAGTACAGCGATGACAGCGACGTAGTGCGTCCCCGCCTCGGTCCAAGCATCGAACATCAAGCCGAACAACTTGTCTTTGAGCACCTCGCGGACTTTGTCTTGAACAGCAGTCTCGATTGCGTCCAGATACTTCTTCAGAGTCTTAGTCGATATGGGCGTGAGTGTGGAGTACTTGAGTGTGCGAGGCTTCTCGCAGAATGCCAGTTCGTGGTGATCCATGATGATCCAGTCTGCCCAGCGGTAGACGTTCTGCGCTGCTCGATCAATCAAGGGCCGGTATGTATCTTCTAGCGTGATTGGGCGCGAGCGCTTGAGCTCGTACTCGTCGAGGTAGATCTTCATGCTTGCTGTGATATCGCGCCCCACAACACGCACGTGCTTGCCACCACGGAGAACTGCGAATGGCCCAGCTGGCTGTGAGCACACGACCCAGCTTAGTGCTCACAAGTCAGCACACAAAAACACAGCGAAAACCTGGGAGAACTATCACTTTTGACGGGCGTCAGCTAGGTTCGCGCCCGGCTAGGTTCGCACCCCGGCTAGGTTCGAACCCGGCTAGGTTCGCACCCAGGCTGGCTCAAGAC
>JAASFJ010001250.1:0-10665 GCA_023333755.1 Globisporangium uncinulatum
AAGCGACAACGCGGCACCGGCAGCTGTGTCTGCGTCTGCGTCGCGACACTCGTCGTCCGTCTTCTTGTCGTCGTCGACAGTGTCGCGTGACGGAAGTGCAAACGGCGGCAGCGCGATTGGCTCAGCCATCTCTTGAGCGGACAATAGTGGGGAGGGAGACCGACACGCCCGACACGTGGTGTCTGGCGACAGCAGGAAGGGGGATTCAGAAGGTGTGGCCAAATTAGACACACGCTCGATTCTGGTCGTTGTTGGTCTTGTCCCTCACAGCCACATCGCTCTGACGCACAACGCAACCAGAGCCGCCCAACAGAGCAGCGTGCCGCCAGCAGATAGAGCAGCGGCAAGCAACTGTTGGAGACAACAAACACAAGAGAGCTGGGACGATGGCGGAGCGAGATCCGTTCTTCGAGTGCTTCTGGGCCACACCCGAGCTCCCGACGCCGCAGATCAAAGGCCAGGCGACTTCGGTGCTGCCTCCCGCGATGGCGGGCGTGCGTCTCACGGTACGTCTGCTTCTTCAGCATGCTGTGCAGTGCCGTACGCAACGAGAACGAGAGAACTGACGCATGCATCTGAGTACGCCTTCAGCTCAAGAACCGCCTAAAGCTGCTCGAGATGAGCCGCGAAGACGAGCTGCTGAAGGCGATCGAGACGAGCAAGCAGTATTGCCGCCTCCTGCACTCCAACGACGTACGTTGCACGCAGTGTCGCAGTGTGTATGCAGAGTGAGAGCGACGCTTGACGTGCGCTGTGTGCTTGCAACAACTCGGCAGTTCCGTCCGTCGCCGACTGCTTCGTGCCACTGGAAAAGCTGCTTCACGACAGAGCCAACGGTGCGAATGCTTCAGTACAGCTTGGCTAGCCAATCACTCGTTTGTTGCTCTCATAAGACACCAACCTCTCTTTCTCTACTGTAGACGATGCCGCTGATCTTTGAGCTCCCGATGGTACTCTTCACTCGCGCGGTCCTGCTGTTTAACCACGCCAAGTGCGTCCTGTCGCGCGGTCGCGACGCGCTCGCGGTCGTGACCGCTGCGACACTCTACCGCGAGGCAGCTGGTCTCTTTGACTACATCCTTGAGCTCATGAACACGAACCTGATGGACGGGATCGAGCCGCCAGCGTCCATACCCGACCTCTCGCTCGACGTGCTGCAGAGCATGCAAGGCGTCAGTCTCGCCACAGTACGTCTGCGTTGGTCGCTTTGGGGGTGGAGTACACCCGTTGTTTGTTGTTGGGAAGCCCCCACCTTCCACCGCTCATTGCTCTCTTGCTCGCTCGTTCAGGCACAGCAGCTCTCGATCGTGAAAGCCGTGTTCCACTGTGAGAAGCTCTACAGCAAGTCGGTGCTTGTGAAGCTGCACAGTGGATGCCATGCGTCGTTCGAGGCCTTTGAAGCTGCATTGGTGCGCAACTGCAGCAACTCAACAACAGCCGCAGGCTCCGCATTGCTTGCCGTTCCAAGTCGACACGCGAAGACGCTGCTGGCGTTCGCGAGCTTCTTCGCCAAGCTACACCGAGCGCAGACATTCCTTCTGACTGCGGAGCTCGAGTACCAGGCACGCAAGTTCGGTCGTGCGATCGGGTTCCTCGCGACTGCGCGCCGACTCTTCCAGGAGCGCTGGAGCATGGGCGGCGTGGGACTCTCTCCACTACCAAGCGGTTGTGAACGCCTCGCCTCGCTGCTCTCGACGAGGCGAACGGCGCTCGAGCAGCTACTCGCCGCTTGGACGCACGAGAATGACTCGATCTACTTCGACGCGGTCCCAGGCGAGGCAACCGTGCTCACGAGTCCCATGTCGCAGGCGTTCATTATGAAGCCGCAGTCGTTCGATGCGAGCCGCGATGCCGTCGTCGGTGTAGGCCTTGATGATGGTGTCGACTTTGCTACTGACGACAGCTGCGACAACGACACGGAGCGTATCCAAGTCCTCGACGAGCACAGCGACGAAGAGAACGGCTCCGAGAGCGCGAGCGAGTCCGAAGTGTATCTTGAGCGCGTCGTTACAGCAAGAATCTCGTCAACGTCGGCGCCGGTGCGCGTCCGGGTACCAGTAGTTGCGGCTCACGTGTCCAAGCCATCGAAACGCGAGAGTCTCGTCACCGCGCTCTCGGACGCATTGCGGGCAGCGCATCCTGAGAGTGACCTCGCGGTTGTTCCTGTGGCGGCCCCCAGGCGTCGCCAGTCTGAGCGCGCGCCGTCGATGACGCCGGCCCAGATCGCGACGCTAGCCGAGCGAGCAGCAGCACGCAAGCTGTCGGCGGGCGTCGCATACACGACAGAGGCGTCGAAGGCGCGCGCAGAGATCCTTGCTGCCCAGGAGCGGTTCAAGATGGCAACAATCCAGGTGGATCAGCCGACGAAGCTCACGAGCGAAGCGTCCGAGCAGATGCGTGCGCAGCTCGCGCAGGGAAAGCCAATCTTCCGACGTGTTAAGGACTCGCGGGTACGTCCCGCCTTGCTGAACTAGACTAGACTGGACGCCTAGAATCTCTTTCAGACACTGTTGCGGTCGCTCACAGGTTGTTTGCTGTGACTGACCACCAGTGGCGCAAGGAGACGATACAACTGCTCGATGACGAGCTCGTGTTCGTGCGCAAGAAGCCGCTGCTCTTCTCGACGCAGAAGAAGGTAAGTTGGCGCGCTGTGCAGGCGATCCAGCTCGAGCACGGCGAGGTGAAGGACACGCACTTCATCCTCATCGTGGCGAAGACGGGCGACGAGATGACGCCGATCGAAATTACATCGAGTCCGCCGAGCGACAACAGCACGCTCTTCCACTACCTCCAGCACATTTACCAGGACAAGCGCAAGAAGAGTGTGCAGGCGTTGCTGGCGAGTCCGTCAGTGGCTCGGTCTCCCACATAAGCGTAGGCGTAGACGCTTGATGCCCTTTAAAGCATGAGCCCTATCACCTCTGCACACCCCTCAAACACGCATCCATCTCTTCTAGCCTATCTTTCTCCATCCAACTCTCTCACTCATCATTGCTGTCAGAATGGCTTTGACTTTGACGTCCAGGACAGTGCGCCAAGAATACTTTCGCCACACCATTGCTTCGCCACGGTCGAACGCACCGCCGACCCGATGGACACGAAGGTGCTCTACCCCAACTTCCACGCTGAGGTGCATCGCTACAACGCCGCGTCGGTCCCCACGAAGCGCAAGTCGCAGCGGCAGCCAGGACCGACCCGAGACGCGGCTGGCAACAGTACTGGCCGACCGAGATCGACTGGCAGTACGCCGCTTCGAGAGCTGCCAGCGACCTCCAGTCGCCCCTCGACGTCGCCGTCGCGCTCCCAACTTCGCACAGCAGCGAATGACGTTGTCGCCACGAGCAGAGAACGTGGGGCAAAGCACACTCACCCGTCCGAGACGACAACGTCTGCTCGTCGACGTTTCTTGCCGCCATGTAAGCCGGCGAGAGTTGGTCAGTGCGCTGCAGCGAGCGAGGCCACCAACCCGGTCGATGCTCGTGCGCTGCTCTCTCGAGAACAAAGCTTCTGCCGGATCGAGGACTTTGTTGACTCGAACGACGGCGGCGGCGATAATGACGACGGCGATCACAGCTGTCGAAGCAGTTCCCTGAACGAAGATGACGACGAACCCGAGATCTGCACTGCTATCGGCGCGAGGAGAATCACACGGGGGTCCGCTCTCGCATGGAAGCCGCTGAGTCGACAAACTGCGATCCGAGGCGAGCTGGAGCTTCGGTGTCTCCTTCCTCTCGACCCGACGCCAGACGGCAGTCAAGCATCAGAACTCGACTGCTTCAACACCGCTCGCGCTGACACTGACCGTGGCAGCACAAGCAGCAGCTTGAGCTACTCCTGCTCAGTCAGCGCCATTCAAGCTGCACTCGTACCGTCGACATTTACGACAGCCAGTGTTCCCATATCGGGCCCGACTACTGGGGCTACGCTGCAACCCCACAGCTCTCCAAGCACCAGTCTCCAGGGACTCGTGTACGTAGTACGTCGTCCGCCACGAGACTTGTCACCGTCATTGTCATCGCTAACTGCGTCCCATTCGCTCTGACTCGTCTCCCCCTCTTCAGCGTCAACGCGCGGCCGCGGTCTCGGTACGCCCGTCGCGAGCACCCGGGGCAGACCGGGCGGCCGTTAGATCGTATCGCCCCGGCGTCGTCTGCGTTACTCGCACCTGCGCGACCAGTTCCGCTGTTCGCATCCACGGCACCTTCGCTCCCGCACGAGCAGCTCACACGAAACAGGTCAGCGTCAACCGTCCTCGACCGCCGCGACCGCAGCAGCGACATTCTCGTCGACTCGCTCAAGTCACAAGCGTTGCAACCTCTCGACAGCAAAGTCACGAATCAGGCGGCAGGAACAGCAGCCTCATCACCCAGCGATGAGCTCTCGAGCTGCTTCCTGACCGAAGTGGAGGCCAAGTCTGCCAAGAGCCAGCGAAGACTCGCACACTGCATTGCCCGTGGCTCCTTTGCGCTCTACGGCACGTGCGACTTTGCCGCCGCTGTCTATCACCTATCGCAGGCGCTGGAGCTCGCGCAGGGTGCCAGCGACGGCGGGCTATGTGCATTACTGCAGCACCACATCGGCGTCGCGCTCAGAGAGAACGGGCAACTCCAGCTTGCCGAGACGACGCAGGAGAAGGCGTTCCTGTCTGCACAGCGCACCGGCGAAGCGCGCGTGCGAGCGAGAGCGCTCAAGGCGCTTGGCGTGGTCGCCATGGACCGGGACGACCTGTCTCGGGCACTCGACTGCCAGCAAGAGGCGCTCGCACTCGCGCTCACAGAGAAAGACACGGAGCTCGAAGCGCGTGTGTACGCCAACCTGGGCAACCTCGCGTCCGTGCACGTGCAGCTCGGTCACGCGCTGTCGTGCCACGAGCGAGACCTGCGACTATCGTCGCTGCCGCACGCCGAGTCCACGATCGGACAAGTGCGTGCGCACAGGAACCTTGCGATTGTATACGCCACGCTGGGCAAACGCGAGCAGCAGCGCCAGCACGAGCAGCAAGCAGCACGCTGGGGAAACAGCGCGTTCGTATATGCCCAGGACATGAACGCGCACTCACGAGATGCGATCGGGAACATCTACATGCAGCTCTCGAAGCGGGACGTGAAGCTACAAGAACTGGTCATCGAGAGCGTCCAGGACATTGCCCGCGAGTTCGAGCGGCCAAGTGGCTCTACGGACTCGAACAGTGACGTTCTGGCTGCGTCGTGCGCCAGTGGGGACTCTGTCCGTCCCTTTGTCGTTAAGCAGGTGCTCGTAAGGAGAGGCAGTGATGGCGGATTCAGCCCGTCGACGCGCACGAGGTCTCTGGCGCTTGGCAACAGCAGCAGCTTAAAGCGCCTCGCGTGACACAGAGAACACAGGGAATATTTCGTCGTATTCGTTGTATTCGACAACAACAACCTGAACAAGTTAGTACAGCAACAAGTACAGCAACGAGTCCAGCAATTGGGACACTGAAGATCCGAATGAGAGAAAACTTTGAAATAACAACTGTGGAATTGCCAGTCGGTGGCATTAGGGCCTGGTTGCCAGGACAATTCACTCGGATATTCGCAAAATATTATCCAATCGGATACAGATTTGTGGTCACCACGGATCCAATTGATTTTGAGACGTGTTATCCGAAAATAACACAGGCGAATAACAGCAGGCAAGGCGGCTGGTGCGTGTGGTCTGCTCTCTCACTCTCATCGTGCGGACACGTGCTATGCAGGCTTTCGCTCGCTCACTTTAGTCCCTTCCGCGACGTGCGTCCACTCGCGCATCGCTCTGGTGAGTGAGGCGAAGCGCTGCCATTTTGTATTGCTGGCTCACACTGTTCTCGTACTGACTACTGTGGCTCCCAATTATTGTACCGGCACGTGCTGTACATCCTTTTTTCTCTAGCATCTCTAGAGGGCTGATGGCAAGCGAGGGTACTGAAGTGGGAGGTGGAGCTGTGGGTGACGCGAGAGCGTCAGTGGGGTGTGACGTCCAGTCGAGTGGCGATCCTCTATCAGCGAAGAAGCGCGGGCGACCAGCCAAAGGATCAGGGAAAGAGCCGTTCTCGTGGGGAGAGCAGCAGATCGATGCTCTCCTGCGGGCACGCTATATTTCAATGAAAGAGCGATTCGACAGCGCGCGGACGACCGCTCAAGTGCGAGACGCTGGTATTTTGATGGCGTCAGCTGTAAGCACAGCAGTCGGCGCAGTTGTCGATTCACAGCAGTGCAGAAGCAAGGTGCGAGTGCTGGTGGGTATGCGAACTGCTATGGAAAAGACATCAGATGACAAAGGTTTGTATATTTACTAGCTCAAGCACCTGAAGTCGCAGTACACAGCTAACGTTGCAAGTCAACAACCTACTGGCAACGAACGCGTGCTTTTTGAACCCATGTGCTTTGAACTCATGCATGACCTTTGGTCGGGACGCGACGGGATGGCAGCAACACCGTTTTGTCGTCAGCGTTTTCGGCTGCCGTCACCGCCGACGCGAACGAAGAGTCTGAGGCAGAGAGCGGAGATCTCCTTTTGACCGCGGGCGAAATAGCTACGGAGGAGGGCGAATCAACGGCAAACAGCGAAGGCGCGACGAAAGGACAAAATAAGCGTCCGAAGATGCACGGCGAACACGTTCGACAGGGGATGTAGATGGTGTCCAATAGTCTCAGCGAGATCGCATCGGCGATCGCCCGGCCACAGCACACAGCGACAAACGTGGAAAATGTCGTCCACAACTTGAACGAGACCATGAGAGAGCAGACACGCCTGATGGACAGAATGATGGCCGTGTTAGAGCAGTAAGAAACTCGTTCGCTACGCGAGCGCTGAGGCGATACTGTCTCATTTCATGCGCGCGATGGATCGAACGATATCCGAGTCGCAATCAGTCTCTACACTCTCAACGCTATCAATCGGATTTGACTCGCACATCTCAACATCTACTGTGTCGCGCATGCCCAAAAAGAGATTGTGGAGTACTGCCGTCGCGGCGACGACCCGAGCTGCCTTTTGAGTTGTCTTCTCGCCCATGACCGTCTGCAGGCGACGGAACCGACCCTTCCACAAGCCGAAGGCTCTCTCCACCGCCATCCTCGTGCTCGAGTGAATCTTGTTGTATTGCCGATGTATTTGCAATAATTCGTCGCCAGCGTCGCACTCAGGGGGGGTAAGCAGCCAGGGGTACAGAGTGCATCCTGAGACACCCAGGAAATGCGTACCGGCAGGGGGGGCCTGGCGCAGCATCGAGCTGGTTGGTGAGTGCAGCCACGTTTTACAGTCTGACCACGTGCCTGGGTAAACACCCATAGCCATAAAGCGCAAATCTGCGTCGACAGCGACCTGAATGTTTAGCACAGGGTGCCCTTTACAGCAGTAGAAGCCCTCAAAATCGGCGTGTCGGTCGATCGCGATGATGCTGCCGCCGACAGCCCCCACAACCCTGGAAACCCACACTTCTCTCTGAACGCGGCCTCAACCGCTCGCCATCCGGGCGCGCTCGTCGGAGGTGACACGACCTCCGTCAGCAGCGCGACTCGCGCCGCGACGACACGCTCGACTGCAGCGACTGCAAGAGCTTTGCTGACGTCCATAGCGGGCGGCACACGAATGGTATCCGCCTCGAGAACCAAAAAATAGAGCGCCGTCGCGACCTTCTTCTCGAAACTGTGCTGTCGCGACCCGCCGCTGCTGAAGTTCAGTCCTTGCACCCTCATTCTTGTGCAGAGCAGCAGGAAAGTGTTGTGTGTGCAGAGCAGGTTCGCATTGAACCACGGCTCAAAGGCGACCTCGCCGAGAAGGCGCTCGAAGCGGAGTTGCGACACAGTGAGACGGTTTTTTTGGCTTGGCGTGGCTCTGTGCGTGCCGTTGCGTTACATATAGTAACAACGGTGCAGCAGGCTGCCAGGACGGCGGCGTGAGTGACCTCCATTGCGTTTCAAAGAGACGAACTGTTGAGTTGTAGTGATCAGTTGTGCCAGTTATCTCGGCACATTTTCATTTATCCAGGGCCCCATCCTGGATTGAATAAAAGGCAAACAATCCTAACAGGATTGTTTGCCTTTTATTCAATCTGGTTGTGGTGTGGGACGGATCAGCCAATGGGAGCGAGGTCACCTGGATTGTTTCAGAGTCATTTCCAATTGAATTTGGTGGCAACCACACCCTTAGCGCACGTCGCACACGCAAACAGCTGATATTGTCGCAAAACTACGAGCGAGTGACTCATGCTCAGTCGAGTCCGCAGAGGCTCACGTCGGCGCTGAGACCGCTGTGGATCTCCTTGTTCTTCGCCTGCGTCCGGCGCTCAAGGAAGCGCTCGAAGCCGTCCATAGCCTCGAGCTCGCTTTTGGTCAGCGGGTTGCCCTCCAGGTGCATAATGTGCACGTCCGAGTCTGCGAGCACTTCCCGTGCGATCCCATTCGGCCCGAGCCGGTTGCTGCGCGCAGAGAGGACTTTGAGTCGCGGGCAGCGTGCGAGCGCAGCTGGGAGCTCCTGCATTGCATTCTGGTCGATGGTGAGGTCGACGAGGCGTGCGAGCGCGCCGATGTGGTCTGGCAGCGCCGTCAGCTCGTTGCCCGAGACGTCGAGCTCTTGGAGCTGTGCGAGCTGCGTGACGCTCAGCGGCAGCTCGCGCAGGCGATTGTTCTTGAGCGAGAGCTTTGTTAAGTTCGGTGGCAGCGCCTCGGGTAGGCTCACAAGCGCATTGCCATCCAGCACGAGCTGCCAGCCGGCGAGGCATACGTAGTGTAAGAGGATGGGGTGACAAGCGTCCCTGTAAGAGCACGCCCACGCACGCACATACGCACCGTAGTGAGCGCTGTGAGCGCCGAAAGGTCCGGCAGCGCAGTCAATGCGTTGCCTGCGAGTTTGAGCGTGCGCAGCTGCGGCAGCGCGGTTGCAAAATCGCGCGGCAGCTCCGTCAGTCGGTTGCTCGAGACATCGAGCGAGCGTAGGTTCGCGAGCTCCAGCAATTCGCGCGGCAGCTGCTTGAGCTTGTGGTCGGGCAGCGCTAGCACGCCCGTAGCGGTCGCAGTCTTGAGCTTCTGCTGCAGCACGCTGCGCGTTTGCTTAGGCCGGCTCTTGGCGGCGGCGCGCGCCTCCTGCGCCTTGCTGGCTGCCTGCCCCATGCTGATTGATTGTCGAAAAAGAAGGCAGACTGGTTTCAATCCAAATCGTGCAGCTACATGTAACGGTATTAGTGTGTTTGAGTGAAAACTGTTCATCAAAATGCAACTACACATCTGGAAACGTGGAGCGGCTGACTTCGCCTCGAGCCCTAATGTTCGCTTGGCTCTTTAAACGCCACCACCGCCACCCACCGCCACCACCGCAAGTGTGTTGAGCGGCTGTCCTCGAATGAGTCACTTGCCGCACCATGTGGCTCGCCGTGATTTGCGTCGAACCGTGATTCACGACAGTTGCGTTGACAAGGTGGTGGGTTCGTTGGTCGGATAGCTTGACTCCAAGCAGAAATTTGCGGCTCACCAGCGAGTTGCACCCTCACCGCACATGCAGCTTCATCGGGTTGCTTGCTCAAGAAGATTTGACCTTGAGCGAGCTCAGTTCCGATTCGATTCGATTCGAGCTTGCCTCAGCCGGTGTTGCCTCTCCTCGTTCCGGTATCTCCCTGAGTGGAGCTCGGCGGAGCCAGGACTTCTGCCTGGAACTCCAGCTTTTGCGAAGGGCGGACTGATGGTGGTGAACGATGTCGCAACGCTGAAAGAACTAGAGTAAAGCGAGTGGATGGCGTCACAGAATTCCTCGACGCGGTGTCGTCACGATCCGTGACGTCACGGCCGAGAGGATCTCACTCACTTCGCCCAAAGCCTCAAAATTGTTGTTGCTAGTGGTGCTTGATGCTTGATCGTCCACGCACGTTGCGAGTCGCATCCGTGCGGAGCTGTGCTATAGGCTGACGGTGACACTACCGAGCGAAGCTGACAAAGCGAATGACACATGTGATCAAATCGCGGCAGTCCGAGGGCAGGCCGATGGTTCAGCTGATCAACTTTTGCGTTATGAAACCCAACTCACTGGGTGGTCCATCTCGTCCTTGACAAGAACGCGAGTCTCGAGTTTGCGATCGACTGACTCTGTCTTGATTTGTGCGCGCATGGTTGGCATGCAAACAAGCACACACGCGAAGCACGCGAGGTGAACCATGTGTTGTGTGCGCATGACGCTGTGAGCAGAGAGCAGCAGGACGCGAGCAAGCAGGCTATGGACCACGATGAGCGCGCAGTCGATCACAACTGAACTCTGAACAGCATCGCTCGTGCTGGTCGATAGTGGCGGCGGATGTTGAGCGTTGCCAGCGGCTGAGCTGCAAGAGAACGAGAGACCTTGGAAAGCGACACGAGCTGAGTTGCGGATTCGAGTGAGTTGGCGTCGCAGTTCGCGGACAGTACGGGGCGGACTGGCGGTCCAGTCTTTGCTGTCCACCAAATACACGGAGACACCCACACATCAGCATACAGTAACAGTAAAGTTCTTCCAGCAGCTGCCGCCGACGGACAGTGTTGTTGTTGGCGGCGTATTACAAGAAGCTCCATCTGAGCTCTTGGAAGGCCTTGCATGTGCACGTTGTGTTCGCTAGATTGAGCTGACTACGCCGCTGTTACCTTCCTTTGGCGCGAGCTGCTTGTCCAGGTTTGTCGTAGTCGGGGGGGGGGTAACGCCGAT
>JAASFJ010001251.1:0-10661 GCA_023333755.1 Globisporangium uncinulatum
CGGGCTCTCGGCGCAGCAGTGGGGTCTGGTTGAGATGATGTGTGCGTCCAAGGCGGCGCAGCGTGTGACCATCGCGTCTGTCGTGTACAAGCTCCAGGAGTTCAAGCAGCAGGCGCAACAGCTGGACAACGACGACGAGGACGACGGTAATAGCGATCGCGTCGAGGTGGACGAACATCCGGGCGACGGTGTGGGCGAGAAGGAGAGCAGCGGGTCGGTGGACACTGGAGCGCCGTAGTACAGTGTAGTAGAAGAACCGTCTGAGCTAAAGTGTGAATGAGTGTGTGTCCATAAGCTTGGGTGTTTGTTGCATGGAGCAACAACGGTAGGTGCAAGCGAAACAAAAAGTGGAGACTGACGCGAACAGTGGTATCCACTTCGACGAGATCGACGCATTCGTCCATTGTTTTTATCAACTACTACATCAACGCACCAATCGACTGATCGACGGACAGTGAGAGGTGGGCTGTTGTCTGGTAGTGAACCGGCTTGTGGAAGGCCTGACAGGCGGCACTCAGTTGTTCTTCTTCCTGCCGTGGAACGCCTCCACGTTGATCGCCACCTGCTTCTGCACGCGCTTGTAGAGCTGCGGGCGGTAGCCGAGCGGGAAGAGCGCCTCGAGCAGCACGAACATGGGCGCCGTAATCAGTGCCTGGTCGAGGCTGTCGAGCAGCGCTGGTTTGCGGCGCTCGAACACGCCGTGGCCAATGAACTGCAAGGCCAACAGCACAGCACACGAGACAAACACAAGACAGGGCCGTGTCAGCACTGTCTCCATAGCACAATCCAACGTTGCCCGCAAGACGGACGGACCTGCGCGATCCACGCGGCAATGTGGATCGGGAGTGCAATCTGCCACGCTGGCACACCGTAGAGCTCTGGCGCCACCTTCTCAAAGTAGTTGGCGAACAGGTAGACGACAAAGATGATGGCGGCACCGAGCGTCCCCGCACTGAGTTTGCGACATCAAGTGGAGGAGAGTACAGTAATCGTCAGCGCCATACGTATACACACCACTCGACTACCATAGTACGTCAGCGACTCAATAGTCAGGCAGCAAGCATCCGAGGACGTACATGGCGTCGAGCGCAATGTACCACGCCATGTAGAGCCCGGCCATGACCGCCGAGTAGTTGAGCACCATGTACTCGCTGTACGGCAGTCCAGCGAGGAAGGCCGGCTGCGCGGCGAACGGCTCGGTTTGCGCGAGGATCATGACGCCCGAGATGAAAATCGGCCAGATGCACGCAAAGTGGATGAGCTGGTTCGTGTGGTTGTCATGGTACGACATGTAAAACGTGACCTGCTTCTCGAGGTTGAAGCGGTCAGAGATGAAGCCCATCGTGCTGTGCGTTCGAGGCGACTGGAGCGGACAGCTGGAGGCAGGCAGCTTGAGCGTGAGGTGGCGGAAGTGCAAGTGGAGAGACCGCGATGCTGCGTTTGGGAACCGGAAGAGATTGGCCACGTACCGTTTTCGTTCTCCAGTTTGACATGTTCGACTGCTGCAAGTGATTCACATAGTCAAAAGTCGACTTTTTCAGTTTGACGCAACAGAATTTATTTTTCAGCGAATTGCCGCTTTTTCTGAAAATGACACGTTCTGATTCGCTGAAAACGTGTTTGCTGCGTAATCGAGAGTACCGTCCGCTCGATAACTTGAAGTTCTCCATGTTGAGTCCAATTCTAGGATGTCCTGGAAATACAGAAACTTGTTATTGTCACTTGTTCGAGTTTGAAAACGATTGATGCAAGTTCCTCATGTGAGTGTCTTAGCCTCGCCATCGCCAACGCGAGTCGTTCTGCATGGTGATCTCGAATCAATTCATACTCGCATGTCCAGCTATTGACGTCCAAAGGTCAAACTTACTCCCTAACCTAATGCAACCCTCGCTTGTATCCTTCGTCTCCTTCGTCTGCCAGTTAAACACACCGCTCGCATTCTTCCTCGTCCTCGTGGTTGTCACAAAATGTCAATAAGTGACAAAACAAAGGTGCACACTGTACCTATTGTCTTCTATAGAATAGGGTAATATCACTATAGCCATCGCACAACTTTCCTATTCCGGGTCACTCGTTTCCATTCCCGCTACACTCGCTTCGTGGAACCCAGCGTGCCAGCGAGATCGCGAGCTGGTCCGCCACTGTACTCTCATGGGGGACTCGGACGCGTCGAACAGCAGCAGCAGCAGCCCCCGCCGACGCAGCTCTTACGACCATGACAGCGCGAGCGAGACAGAGAGCCGGCAGGACGGCAGCAGCCGTGCAGCGCTGCGCCAGCTGCAGGCGACGCTCACCGGGGCTATGGAGCATCTCGAAGGCGCACAGCTGCAGTTCTTCCACGTACAACGCGCGCTCTCTGCACGTCAGCGGCGGCGCCGTCGCCCGCCTGCAATGGACGACGCGTCGGAGCCGTCGTGGAGCCTGCGCGTCCGGCTCTACACGGATTTTTGGACGCAGTTTGAAGCGCAAGTGCGCACAGCGTTGGCTCCGTGCGACGACACGGACCGCGCGCTGGCGGCGCTCACAGTGCTGGCGCGGAACGTCTGGGGCGAGATGCGCGAGCCACCTGCGTCTGTGTTTCCGCACGAGCCTCTGATGCTTGTGCCAGCAGATGAAGACGCTGGGTCGCGTCGTCCCAGTGGTGGGAATGAGACGACGACAGTCACGGCTCCGCTCGCGACGCTCAACGTGCTGGCCGACGCCGCTGGCAGCGAGCGCAAGAAACCAAAGGCAAAGCCGACGTCGACAGCACCTGCTGCGGCTGGGAGCAGCCGAAAGAGCCTCGCGAAGCCTGCGAACCAGCGGAAGCGGCGGTTCCAGCTCGGGGCCTCCGTGTACCGCACACTGGCGGGACAAGAGGCAGCAAAGGTGCGAGCGGAAGCGGAAGCGAAAGCGAAGTACTCGAACAACGTATCGCCGCACGAGAACGGCAGGTCTGACACTAAACCAGTGACAGGGGCGAGTACAGAGCCGAGCGGTGCGAAGAAGCGCAAGACGGACGTCCGCAGCCTCGTGGCAGTAGACGCCGACAGCGACATTGACACCCCTCAGGCCGTGCGGACGTCGCCAGAGGCCGCAGCGAGCGACCACGAGGTGGCGAACGGCGTGTCCCCACCTCCACTCCACGGGCCAAGGCGCCAACGGCGGGAAGATGTGCTGGCCCGCATGCGCACACGCGTCCAAGAGCAGCTCACAGCCAACGAAGTGTGGCCGACACTCGCGCTGCCGTTCCCCAAGCACTTGCTGGCGTTCGACACAACAGCGCACGCGCAGCTCGCCCACGAGCACACGCGGTTCTGGACGCAGAACATTGCAAGCTTCCTCGACATTGTCTACGCGCACGCGCCGCAAGCGAACCGCGCTCGGCTGCACCAGTCCAAGATGCGGCTCTTGCGGCGCCAGCGCGTGCTGCTGAGCGAGTACATCGAGACGCTCGGTGTCGCGGCAGTCGCACGGCTGTTGCTCGCGTCGGACGCGCGAGACGCGTTCTTCTTTGTGAAGAAGTACATTGCGCTGGAACAGCTCTCCCCAACGCAGCTTGAACAGCACCTTACGCACGTGCACACGCCGTGGACGTCGCCTGTCACACGTTCACGGCAGGTCTCGTGGTATGAGATCTTTACACGCAAAGGTGCGACGAAACAAGTGCTCGTCGACGCAAGTCCGCGCGTGAAACAACTGATTGCACAGGCGCACGTCCAAGGCGATCTGGCGTTCGATGACGTCTGGATGACGCAGCTGGCGACGCAAGCACCATGGAAACAAATGCTCGACGCGTACGGAAGAGCACCGGATGACGACGACGAAGGCGACGATGGACCCCAATCCCCACCAGCGCGCAAGAAGAGCACAACAGGAGCGTCTCCGCGAACTATCGGCCGCGTCGCGATCAAGGAAGAGCACGTGGGCGGCGCGTCGATCTACAGGTCGTACAGTCCGCAGCGTGGGCTGCTGGAACAGCCGGAGCGGATCGTGATGCAGTTCTCGTCCGCATCAAGCGACAGCAGCAGCTCGGACGAGAGCGAGTTCGAGGACGGGTGCCGGTCGCGCGCGAGTCTCGGCAAGCGGCTTCGAACAAGCTCACGCGACTGACGCGAATGTTGTTACGGGTGGTGGCTGGCCCAGCCAGAGCCGCCTTTCCAGCTTAGCTAGGACAGAAAGAAGCATTGCGGTGCGCAATCGATCGATCGATCGCCAGGCAGTCCTGCGCATTTGTTCGTTCGATAGTTGGCGGAAGAAGGGTGGTCGACGGTTTCAAAAGTAGAAAGAGAGTCAGAGTTGACACCCCAGGAACCCGACTTTCTTCGTCTCCTTCGCACAGCTCCACAAGCTTCCGCCCAGGGTCGCAGTAGCAGAATCGGAGAGGGGGAAGAGCAAGCGGTTGCGTGCTTCTTCTCACTCGCGAATTCGCTCTTCAGACGCAACCCCTCTCTCCCCTTCCTTCCTCCTCGCCACTTCATTCTTCCCTGATTCAATGAAGATCGTCGCAGTCGCTGCGCTCGTAGTCTCGCTGGCCGCTGGCCGCTCGGTCGCCGACATGTGCGCAATCGACCAGCTCCAGGACGTCGTGACGACGCCGTACACGATGCCGTGCATGTCCGAGTCGGGGCTCGAGTTCAACAAACTGTCGGGCGCGCCGACGCCGACGCAGATCCAGAGTTTCTGCAAGACAGCGTCGTGTACGTCGCTGCTCAAGGCCGTGCTGGCAAAGAACCCGCCAGACTGCACAATGCCGGTCGTCAACATCAAGTTCCGCTCGGAGCTCTTTGATGTGCTCGAGAAGGCGTGCGCAGGCACGAGCAGCCCCACTGCCGTCGCAAACAACGCGACAGGCCCGTCGAACGCCACGTCGCCTAACAAGAACTCGGCGTCGAACAGCTCGGCCGACTCGAACTTGGACATTGATGCCGGAGTTACCAAGGCGGACGGGAACACGGCCACGACTCCGACTCCTGCAAAGACGTCGACCCCGACGCCGACGCCGAAGAGCGCCGGTGCACCGTCGTTTCGAGTCTCTTTGTGCGCTTCAGCATTCGGTGTCGCCTCGGCGTTGGCGTTGCTGTTGTAAGCGGAGAGGCCGCCACGCCGCCACTGCCGAAGTTGTCAAAGTACTAGTATTTTGTATGACCACACTGCATTCCAGAACACGCGTTTGTGAACCACGAACGATGCAAGGGTTGGTTGGGCAGGAAATCTATTCCAGGTGTAGTTAGATGTTCCTAAGTTTGGTATGCAAGTAGGAATGTGTTGGGCTCCTTGCCGCCTCCCCCGTCGGCTACGTCGTTCGCCATGAGTGTTTGGACCATCAGGTACCTGCTTGTTCAGGTCCCTGCTCGTGCGTCTCCAATCGTGTGGCTGCCTTTCCCGTCCATCGCGATGTTGGCCAAATGGTCGGCCGCCTTGTTCTTCTCTCGTCTGACGTGCTCTCAGGATACCCACCCGAACTCCCTGCTGATCGTCTCGATTCGTTTCGCGCTCTCTTGCAGCCCGTTCGCCTTCACCGTCGCTCGGCCGGCCATCTGCTTGATGATCATGTTACTGTCACCACGTCCTTGGAGGTGGGTGTTGGGACTGTCCGTCCGCTTCCATGCCAGCGCCATGCTCTCGCGAAGGGCTTCGTACTCACTGTAGTTGTTCGTTTGGTGGTCTCCTTGGTACTTGTAGCCGCATTCTTCCAGCTTCCACTTGTCATTCGCTCCTTGCACGAGGAGCGCCCAGCCGCTGCCGCTCGGGCCGGGTTGCCTCGGGCTCAGCAGTCAAAGTGGAGCCTGACCGTGTGCCACGGTTCTGCGTGGAGTTGTGGTTCACCGTTCTCGAGCATGGAGATGCACTACCACATGGCAATGCCCAGCTCCCTCGTCTCTCTCGACCTGGATCTCAGCTCGCAAGCCGCTCGCACCTGCCGCACTCCTGTCGTCCACGCTCGTTGCGCATCCTCTGCAGGTTGTAGATCGATCTGCATGTGTACTGTGTCGTCCCGCGCCAGCCACAGCACCGTGGTCGTCACAGTAGTCAGGATGGTCCAAATCTGAGCCATCGGCTGCGTGTGACCAGTGCTGAGGTAGCCGTAGTGATTGTCAATCATGCGTACAAACCCTGGCGCTGGTGGCGGTGCTTTCCTCGTGGCGATGCTCTGTTGTGCAGCCGCAAGACGATTCGCTGTGGAGTCTGCAGCCAGCCGACGCTGTGTCCAGCGGGCGAGGAGTGTTCCCCATGCCGCCTCTGCTCGTTTGTATCCCCCAGGATGTGAGCCGTCGTTTCCTTGCGTCTCCGACAGCCGGCATTGAGTGGGCAGTCGCTCGTGATGCTTCTTCGTTCGTGGTACAGGTTTAGCTGGAGCGCGCAGCTTCGATACATCACTCACTATTGGAACCGAGTGATGTTGGTGTGCCGTGCCCTGACTTGCGCTATCGACTGCTGCTGTTAGAGTTGGTACCAGCTCTCCGCTTCCCTGGCTTCTGCTATATTCGCCACCGCTGCCTTTCTCTTCGTGTAGATCAGCTGCTCTCGTAGAGCTCGCTTGTGCTGCCGGTCCAGGCCCTTCAGCAGGTGCTTGGATTTGCCCCCGGGCTCCAGAACCCAGAGTAGGTTCGAGGTATATGGGTGGGCTTCGAATGCGACGCTTTCCTTCGTTGCGATAGCCTCCAGGCGCTGCATGTCTCTTCGCGTGCTGACTCCTGCACTGCCGCCGAGATCTGCCCACGTTACTCCACCTCGGTGTCGTCTGAGCGTGATGAACTCGCGCGGCCACCATCCCGCTGCTGCCACCTCTCCCAGAGAGATGCCGAGTCCCTGCGTCGACCAGGTGTACTGGCTTTAGCGTTACAGTTTGTTCCGCAGCTTCCGACTTGGGGGATTGCGAGCTGGTCCCCTACCTGTAGTGCCGGACCGCAGACGATGATGCTGACGATCTAGTCCGCCCACTTAACATCTCTCTTCATCGAGCGACGCAGACCGTTGCGTCTCGGCTGGAATCTCCACTCCCGTGTCGACCTCCACCTTATGTCGAGCTCCACTAGCCGGTACGGCTGAGCTTGATTGTACTTGAGTGGTCGTAGCGGCTCGCCGTCGGGCCCGATGACCCAAGGGTTGTCGGCCCAATCGAAGGCTGGCCAAAAGTTCCGCATTGCGTTCGGGAAGTCCGACTCGGCCGTCGCTGCGTCCGCCGCCAGCCGAAGGACTGCCTCGCCGTTCTCGTCTCAGACTACTATCACCGTCTCTTGCATCTCATGTTGGGCCGCTAGCGTAGCCGCCATCCATTTCGCTTGGCGCTCGTGCTGTTTGATCCAGTGCAGGTTGACCATACCGACTCCTGCTGCCGCTACGTTCCATCTCGCCGCGCGGACTGCTGTTTGACGCCTCGCTCTCGCGCTGGGAGTGTGATCGTTGTTGTGGGGGCGATCGTGGGCGAGGAGGTATCACCAGCACGTCGTCTACGTCCCCTCCTCCGTCAGCAGCCACGCGGTCGCTCGTCTCATGAGCAGTGCTTTGATCGCCACTCGTATCGACAGTAGCCCAAGCCCGCCGTTCGAGATGGGCGAGAACAAGAGCCCCGGGTTGGACTTATGCTTCTTGCCTTGGGTGGACAGCTTGCGGTCCCAAAGGAACTGCTTTTGCAGGTTTTCGAGCTGTTGGATTGTCTCGTCCGTGGCTCTGCTGAACAGAGCTGTGAGCAAGATGGCCGGGAGCGCAATGGCGGTTAGTAGCTTGGGTCTCTCGATGACTGTTGTGGTGATCCGGCTCGCCTTCACAAGCCGTGCCTTGAGCCCGTCGATGCGGCGGCCCCAGTGGACAGTTGCCGATTCGCCGTGCCCGACTTGGACCCAGAGGTACCAAGTCGTGGAGCCGGGTGGGAATCCTGGGATGCCATGGTGCTCTTGCTGCGCGACCGATGCGTTAAGCATTATCAGTACGCTTTTCTTCGGCTGTACCTTGAGACCGGAGAGCTCCTTGAACACTTGAAGTTGGGCGAGAAGCTGGGGTAGCTTGCGCGCGTGTCGGAGGCACACAGCCGTGACGCTGACGAAGGTAGACAATTTGACTGTCTCCCCTTGTCCACCGGGCACCGGGATCCCTTGGAGCAACTTGTCTGCCTTGATCATGAGTGCTAGCACCTCTGCTGCTATGATAAACAGGAGTGGTGCCAGCGGACAGCCTTGACGCATTCCCGAGCGTATCGGTTTGCTTGTTATGTCGCCGTTCACTGTGAACCTCGCCATCGTCTTGTGGTGCATCCGCGCGATCAGATGTACAAAGTCCGCCTGGAACCCGAACTTTCGTAACGTGAGAAGCATGGAGTCCCTGTTAAGGGTATCATACGCCTTCATGAAGTCCAAGAGCACGATAGCTGACGACGTCTCCGCCGGCTTCGCTGCTGCAGAGTACGTTTCCTTGAGCACCGCTTGGATTAGCACTATCGAGCGCTCGAACTGCCGTGCCTTCACGAAATTCTGCGAAGTCTCTCCGATGATGGTGTGTAGTCCTTCTTGAATGCGGTTAGCGACCACTTTCGCGAACCCTTTGTAGCAGGACTGCAACAGTGCGATCGGCCGATAGTCGAGCGCGTTATCGGAGTCGCCGTTCTTGCGTAGTGGGACAATGAGCCCTTGGGCGAAGGAAGTCGGCATGTCCGCTCCCACCATAATCGCGTTGAACTGTGGTACTAGCTACGGGGCCAGTGCTTCTCCACAGTCGATGAAGAAGTCATTCGGTAGCTGGTCGAGGCCTGGCGCGTTGTGCCACGACATCGACCGACGTGATCACTCTCAGCACCTCTCCTTCGTCGATCGTGCTTGCCAGGCGCGAGTTCAGTCTAACGTGACCCTGTGGTTCTCTGGGATCTTCACTGTCGTGTCGAACAGTCGCTCGCGCCTTGGACTGGGCATTGCTGAGTGCTCCTGACCCACGATATGCATCCATTCAGGCGCCACCGTGTCTGCAACTGTTGTTCCTTGTCGTTGTGGGTTATGTCTCGGCTTGATCGCTGTGACTGTTTGGTCTCGCGTCCAGTTTGACACCTTCTGGATGAAGTGCCGTACGTACGCGTGTGATGACTGCAGCGAGATGCCAAACCGGACCTCGCTGTTGTCCGCTTGCTCCCCCGTCACTCTCGCGATGATATCTGTTCTCCTTTCCCGCGGCTTTCATTATCGTCTCTGCATTCGCTGCACGGCAATCTGGATCCTCCGCTTCTCCCCTCTCGCGAGCTGGCGGATGTCGTCCTTGGTCCTGGCACAGTCTTAGACCCACGTGAGCGTATTCCCTGTCCCAGCCCCCTTACCGAGCTCTTGCACTCGTCGTTGGAGGAGCTGACGTGTCTGGTCTGGTTGCGCTGATCGCACTGGGTACACTAGTCGGTGCCGGCGCGGTCGCACCTGCTGCCCTGCTCTCCTCGCGTCTTGGAGTGTAAGTACAACACTTTGGTGGTCTGATTGGCGTTTTGGCAGTTCCGTGGTCTCCCACTGCACCCACTCGCTGATCGACGTCGCCACGCAGAACGGTCAAAGCGACTCGCGCTCTTGTCCGCCCGGGTAGGTGTAGTGCTCAAGTGGTTCCCGCGTGTCGTTGGGGACTTCAACATGAGGTCTACCGCGTCGAGAACGCCAATGCGATGGCACACCTCGTCGAGCGCCGGACTCTCTCACTTTGAAGTTGAAGCTCCCGTGCGCCATCTGTCGCGTCCCGGGTTCTGGACGCAGTTGATGTCCCCTCCGAGGACCATGTTGTCCGCCGCCCCTTGGTATATTCTCGAGATATTGGTGAAGAATTGCTCCCTGTCGCTTCTGGTGTTCGGCGCATACACGTTCGTGTACGTAATCTTGCTCAGTCTGATCGTCACGCACCGTTCCGACCACGTGTCTTCCATGTGAGACTGGGCCTTTGCCGCCGTTTCTGGGTTCACCAAGATTGCCACACCTGCTGCCTTGGTGCTCGAGAGCCCCCAGAACGTCGTCCGGAGCTCTAGGTCCGCGATCTCCCACATCCTGTTCCACTGCGTGTTGAGCTCGGCCGCCTCTTGATTGGCCGTCACGTGCGTCTCTTGCAGCATGACTACGTCTTTCCTACTCGTTAGAGCTTTGCTTCTCCATGCTTCTAGCCACTTCCTACGTTCTTTTTGGATGAAGCCTCTCGCGTTCTGCGAGAGGACTCTCACTCTCACTCCTATCGTTGTCTTACGCCTGCTGGTTTGATTTGTGCCGACGGCGAAATTGTCGTGCGTCCCGCTCAGTGGTGCGTACAGGTCCTCGCTATCCGTTGTGCACTTGGCGCTGGTCTCCGCTGCCGCGGAGCCGTTAGTAATCAGTGTCGACGTTTGAAAGGGGTGGTTTGGCCCCAAGCTGTTATACACGTATACGGCTGCGAGTTGGTTGGTTGCTCGCAGACGGGACGTCTCCCAGTGGTACAAGGTATAGGTTACTGAACGTTTTCCGAAAAATCTAATCACTGTACTACTGGGTTCGGCAATGTACACTCTTGGCCAAAAAAAATAAACCATTCCAGTTTTGTCCATCACTTTGCAACTACTGGTCGGACAGAGTTGCTGTTTAAATATGACGTGTATCTATCAATATAGATCACTGGTGCAAAACGCTTGATTCAGACCAAACGTCCTTCTCTTCTCACACAAGTGAATGTGATTTGAGGGGTGGCCAAAATAATAA